>JAPZDY010000006.1:12994509-13015102 GCA_029783645.1 Ctenochaetus hawaiiensis | reverse complement strand
CGTTTGTTTTCAGTTGATGACTCGAAGCTCAATATTTACACCATTCTGAGCTCAGTTTTGCAGTGAGAGCAGTGAGAGTAAATCAAAACTGCGTAGCTTTGGGCTGAAAAAACAGAACAATGAGCTGAGACTGTAGACTCTGATGATAAATCTCTGTGGGTTTGTCAATACGAGCTACTAATATTTCATGCATGCAGTCATGTGATCTATTGTTAATATAGAAATATTCATTATAGCTGCTTATTGTTTTTATTCCTTGCTCTGTGGGATCTGTGAATACCTTAAAGTTCTCTTCAGTCAGGCCTTCCTCAGTCTTGGCATCTCTGATCATTGCAGCCACATAACGTTTCACCAAGTTTCTTAGCACCTCCTACATTGGTGCAAAAAAAAGAAGCTTTTGAACACTTTTAAAGAGTGTCGCTTTACAATACAATGCAAAACTCAGTCAATGAGTCAGGAAAGATACACACACAGGAAAAGACATTTCAAGCTCCATTTCCTATGAAAAAAATGATACAATAAGCACCTGCAGATACGAAGAAATAGAAAATTACAGTCTGTGATGATGAGCATCCCATTGAGTGTCATTGTCAGGCCCATTATTGTATAAGACACTGTGAACAGTATTCTTTTAAAGATTCAGCAGAGGTGTAGAAAGGCAGTCAAAGAGCAGAGTGTGTGTTCTGTCACTCATTCACTCTTTCGCACACACAAGCAGAGGGCTGTAATCATCTTAGGCACATTTTAAAAGAGGTTACATTTACCTGATACTGATGGTTTATCCTCAGGTTCTCTGCTGCTCGTCTCTGCACAGGCAACAGATGCCAGAGAGGTTGAGTTACAGAAGGAGATGAAGATGAGAGAAAAAGCATATTTAGCTTTTTTATTCACAGTGTCACACATTTGTATTGACCTCAAGTGTCTGTGTCTCACTGCATGTGGACCCAGAGAGCTAACACATAAAACAGACAAAAGGCTTGTCTTGCACTCATGACACTCTAAACTCTCAGTATACGTGGTTTTTATGAAAATCTGAGAGTATCTAGGGCCAAATTATTAGACAACTAATTAACCCTCCAGTTTATAAGCTAAATCCCTGCTGCATGATATCCAGTTTCCTTATTTGCCAAATTCTCAATTTCCACAGATAGGCCTGTTTTTAAATGTGGCAGGCTTATTTTTGTGTGACAAATCAGCAAATTCAGACATTTGATAAGCAGAGTTTTTTTTTTTAACAACAAACATAAAGTAACGAGTCAAATGCAGTTACTTTTTCTGCCAATTACGCGATTGTTTCAGCTCTTACACAATGTCTGACAACAAAACTAACAGCAAACACTGCTGGGTTGCAAGAAAAATGAATAGATCTGAAATTAGGTGTTTATCATCTCTCAATAAGTGTTCCCATCTATTGTTCCTGAAGTTCACTGATCAAAAACAAAATGAATGCTCTGGTTTTTCTTATCTGCAAAACCAGTGTTAAAATGTTCAACACCCAACTTACTCCGAGAGTTCCGAAAGTTTCGGGCCGCTTGGACTCAGTCCTCTTGCACACTTGCCTCTTGATCCAGCACATGAGGTACCAGACTGATTTGGGGCTGGGGATGATGTTGAACGGGGAAGGCAGAGTGGCTCCTTCCTCAAAGTAACTCATCCACAGCTTTGTCCGGGCAAACTTCCACTCAATGTCCGCATGATCCTGAAACCAAGAACAGAGCACATGAAACACACTAAACAAACATGACCTATTCTGCATGCTAATGTAGCTTTTTGTCTTCAGTGGTTTTGATCTGCGCTCACAGCAATGTGCTGGTACGAGTTGTTCATCATGGCTATGAGCATGTTGAGCAGCACCACCAGTGAGATGATGTTGTAGGTGCCGAACATGGTGGCGCCGACAAACTCGGTGAACTGATGGTCTGCATCCACGTTGGTCACATACAGGCTGATCAGACCAAAGATGGACCAGAAGAGAGACTGCAAGGTCTCAAATAACCTGCAAAGGAATACAGACACATGTTACTCAGACAAACAGCATTGATTGTCATTGTTGTTTGAACATTTCAAGGACTTCCCACATAAGTGGAGAAAAATGAGTTGATGAAATTCAGCTAAAACACCGGTTTGTATCAGCAGCTTCAAACTTTGAGTTTTCACACATTTTACGGCTGGTAAAGGCAACACACTCTGGCACACAACTGTTTTCTTTTTTTGCCACATGATTTCACAACATCACACATCAACACTACATTTGCAGGCAAGTTTGGATAAATGTGAACTCACGTAGAGAAAGCGTTGTTCTGCTCCACACAGCGGATGCCTTTGCATTTGCCCTTCTCATCTGAAGCCTTGGTTTCATAGTAAAAGTACAGCTGGTTCAGCCCATTAGCAAAGGCCAGCAGGACCTGGAGAAAAAAAAGAGAAGAGAGTGTGTGAGGTAGATGCAATTGTTTAAGACAAAACGTTTTTCTTTGTCATATTTACTGTGTTCATGTTTGTATTTCCCCCCTGTGTGCAAACATCTGTGTGTTTACCAGACAGTAAATGAAGAGGAACTTCAGGATGTCCAGCAGCATTCTCCCAAGAGAGATCTGCAGCGGCCCCAGATGTGAGTTGGCTGTGAACAGTGAAATGAGGCGCAGGGAGCTAAAAATGTTCGCAATGGCAAACACAGCCTCAGCTACTAGTGTCGGGTGCCACATCTCCCACTGGTTCCTGGGTTTACTACCGCTGTACTGAACAGGACAAAGGACGGCAGATAAATAAAGTTAGGTCACAGGGAAGGTGTACTCCGCTGGTTTGTTCTTCTGCTTTTCATAGATAGCTGGTTACCTTAGTGTAGGCTACAATCTTGAGGGAGATGGTTGCCAGGTATAGCGAGTTCATAACAAAGTCCATCAGGTTCCACCAGTCGTGAACGTAGTCTTGAAAACCGCCATCCCACATCTGTTTGATCTCTGCCCAAATGAATCCTAGAAATACAGAGATTGTTTGTTCAACTGACCAATAAATCTCCTCACATCATGGACACTGATTGTTTCTGTTGAGCTGGTAGTTGTCTGTTGAAATAATATGTAGTTATTTTGTGTAGCCTGTCCAGGGTTGTGTGAATAAAACTCCCATTCATTTTTCTGCATGGATAACTTTAGGTGAGTGGGAGTTAAGGCAGTTCTAGCTGGCAAGGGCATTAAAACTCCACTGACTGACCCAAAGCACAAAAGATAAAAAATGTAAAAGATGTTTTAGTATCTGGTTATTTTATTAACAAGACTAAGAAACTGCAAATTGTTGTCTCTGAGGTGCTCTAAGTTACATGCTAACATCAGCATGCAAACATACTCAGAGGGACAATTTCAATATATATTTTCAGCAGATATTAAGGTTGCCACAATCACCATCTTATTTTCAGATTGAATTTAGCTGATAAGCATGCAACGCAACGTACATTTGAAGCTAATTGGAATGTCACAAGTATTGCAGGTGTTTGGACATAAACAAAAATAAGATTTTGATTTAATAGTGGCGACTAGTTGACAGGTCCAGAGGTCACAGACTTCAGTCATGACATTTAACTCTGAAGGGCAAATTTAATGGTAATTTATTTGACAGGTGACATTTCACTCAAACCACAAAAAGATAGCTCTAACGCCCAGGCATCATTTCCAAAAGACACATCTAATTAGTAAATTGATAAATTCAGCTACATGGGTCGCAGTGGTTAGAATTTAAATAGAAGTACTTTGGAAACATTAGAGGATACAGCCAGCACCCTAATCCAACCACTTTTTGATGTATATATTGAAAGTGTGTTGAATTTATGCTTCTGACTGCTGTTTTCTTCATGAGCACGCTAGCTGAGCATAATAGGTAATATTTGGAGACTTCATCAAGCCAATGGGAAAACAACAAAAAACTTAAACAAATTGGTAACGAATAAAACATTATCTCCTCTTTTTGTCAATGTTAAGTGGCCTTGGTTTTACTTTCACACATTGAATATCCACTTAAAACCATTGAAGGCTCTCAGTTTTCTCCCTTTTCACTCACCCAGCACCCAGGGCAGGATCATCCACTCCACAGTGGTTGGTGCGGGGCCCTGCCTGTCCTGCTCTGTGGTGACAATGTGCTGCGAGGCGAGCAGCAGCAGGAACAGAAAGGTCAGGTAGGACGCTGTGTGGCAGATGAACTTGATGAAGGGCTTACGGATGAAGAGGCCGTAGCGACTCTTGGGAGCGATGAGGTAGCAGATAGCAAACATGGGGTAGAGGAGGCCGATGAAGACGCAGGTGAAGAACTTTCCTGCCCAATGGCGGCGTCTCCAGCCGGGGAACTCATCATACCAGCGGGACGCCAAAAGCTGCTGGCAGTTTGGCTGAGCTACAAACTTTAAGACATAAAAGAAAGGAGAGTTACACTTTTCATCTGTTTGATCGACAGAGCTGACTCAGAGGAACTTCACTGATCCACTGTATGATTGCAGCATGTGAGCCTGCTGGGAGGCAACATTCTCAGCCTGAGGCTGTGTAGTGGTTTTACAAAAGAACATAATGCCCTAGTGACCACAAGCTAGAATTAGCACCTGCAGCAAGTTCAAGTTTATAGCATCGAAACGTAGGAGTAGGATGTGTTGGTGGCGTCAGAATTTAAAGGGTAATCATCCACGCACATGGATATTTTGGAAGGAAATCAGGTAGCGGCTGTCTTGAGACAGAACACAAAAAAAAAACAAAACAAAAAGAGTCTTTCACAGGCTGCAGGCAGTATTCCTTCCTGAGATGTCTGAATATGATATAAACAGAAAAACATTTTAAGGCTCATACACACGACAGGAAAATAACCGGAAAATAAATCAACATGTGGGAAATATTTAATCCTCTTTTCTGTTTGGCTTGTTCTATTTTGTTTTGCTGTGAGATAAATACTTTATGTGACCACAAAAGTGAAAAGATTAAGAAGGGAATTAAACACTGTGCTCCTTTTGGTAACTGAGTACAGGTTTGGATGCAAAACTGCAGCTGTGCCATGGGACTGCCTCAGCCGAATGGACTGAAGCATCAGCAGCATCTGGTGATAATCTAAAGAGATCTGGAATACAATCCCATAAGAGGAAAAAAAAATGAAGCAACTGTGCTGCATAAATGAGTAGAACATCACGGGCACAAAGGCAAACAGCACACTCACACAGCCACACTCAATGTGAAATATCATGTTGAGCCTCAGTACCATAGCAAAAGTGTAGACCAGCACCATTAGGAGCCGATTCACCAACTCTGCAGCTGTTACCATGGGAACCAGATACCCCCCCATGTGTCAGGGTCTTGAGTAAAATGGCTCATATTTCCATACTTAAACCACAGTATGGCCACAAACTTGGATTATAAAGGGGGAGGGATGTCATGGATGAGGAGAGAAAAGGATAAATTCTCTTTTTTTCCCACATGAGGGAAAGAAAGATATTTAAATATATAGAGTTCATTAAGATAATAGGGGTAATCAATGATACAACTTCAACTCTTTTTATCACCAATATATCAACATAATCTTATGTGGGAAGCAGAAAGAAAGGAAAAGCAAAAAAGCCCTTGCTCTTTTCTTCTCTGATTATGAACCTTATTATAGAAAAAATGGCTAACCTCATTAAGTTGCAATAGAAAGTTTGAAGCAGACCCATGGGTGCAGGCTAAGTCCTATAATGAAGTACTTTTGCCCCAAAAATAATAAAATAAAACTGCAGGCAATTGTTTTAACTTCTGTATTTGCAAAAATTGTTCTGTCTATTTAAAGAAAGCTTTGATCATATTTTCAGAGCTGTTTTGTGGCAAGTATTTAAACACTTGAAGACAGTGGTCTATTCATAAACAAAATAGTTCATTTTTAGCTTGCATGTTTTTCACGGCTTCTCTGAGTATTACTCTTAATTATTGACACTAACAAGAGGTGCTTGAGTTGCCTGATTTCTTGTCTTAATTAGTATGATGAATTTAAAAAATGACAGTGATGCAAATGAGGTCAGAAAATAAGCTGATTAAAATTAAAATTAGGAAATATTTTCCTGCTAATAGCTGTCTAAACAACTTGTAAGCTTTGGTAAAAATGAAGTAACTCTCTTAAAATGGCTTATTTACTTGGTAAGAAGTTTTTATCTAATTATTTTGTTTAAAGGCTATTATTGACACTGTAAGACAGAATGCATTTTAAACTATTGTAGATTAAAAATTCAGAAAAGTGTATTGCTTTTACATCAGGTTAAGTAGTAAGAATTATAGCATCTTTTCATACAGATAAGTTTTGCTGCAGGTGTACTTTGACTCTCCATCTCAAGATCTCCCCCTTAAACCTACATTCATTATACCCAGCTTCTTTCCAAAACCTTCTTTTCCCTGAGGGGAAAAGTCCCGACATGTCAAACACCTCAGTTATTCCACCTTCTCTCCCTCTGTCACAATCCCCTCCAAAACTCAGCTGTGGTAAAGTGTTATATTTGCCTCAGGTAGCTTGTTCACACAACTCAAACAGAACGCTTCCTGTTTTTAAGTCCAGTGGAGAAAGTGCCGCTCTACGACCGTCTCCCGTCCCGCCTCTCTCTTCACAGTCGGGTGTCAAAGAGTGCCACCAAAGTGCTTATCAGTGTGCAAGGTGACACGAGAGGGTGCTTTCTGGCTCTGTGAGGACAAGTTTCCCTGCAGCTTTAACATCATAAAAAATCTGCTCAAATCTTCTCCACTTAAGCAAACTCAAAGCCAGTTTTAAGAGAAGAGCAGAAATAAAGATAGATATGAAATTCATATTTTTAGAAAGATGATTTCATATGTTTTTACTGGGAAAAAAATGGCTATCGCCATTCAGTTGAAAAATATGTTAACGTAATTTCCCTAATCTTTACACTCAACATGAAAACAGTATCTGTTTTTTGCTTTATAACAGTTGGAAAGTGTAAATTTATGATTTTTTTTCTTATCATACATTGCAAGTTAATCAGAGTCAACAAGCAAAGCTTAAAGGTCTAATGTGTAGGATCGAGGAGCATCTAAGGAATAAGGTTGCAAATTGCATCTGACTGAATGTTTCCCTGCTCATTCTCTCCTTTCAAGCGTGCAGCAGAATCTACAGAGGCCACAAAGCATGTAAAAAACATGAAAGGCCCTCCCTAGAGCCAGTGATTGGTTCATTTTTTCTGGGCTGCTATAGAAACGTGGGGGACTGCGGCAGAAGACCCACTTCTATGTAATGATTCTTAGTTTCAGGTACTTGTACTCTAGAAAAGTATGGAAATTACATTCCATTTGTGATATATTCTACAAATATCCCCCAAATTCCTACACACTGGCCCTCTAAGACAACGAGCCGCTCCATGATGTGAACTCACAGACCACAAACAGGATTTCTGAATCAACCCACACACTGATGATTGCGCTGTCTGTCACCTCTAATGCAACTAAGCTGGTCTCTCACTTAAGAAAAACAGGGTGTTGATGGACTTTACTTCAAAGTGCACAAATATGAAAGATAGTGCTGAAAATGTCCACTTTTAAAAATCCTAGTGTACGTGCACATTTATAATACACTGTAATGTACAGAACAACATCACTCAACACTGTAACAGATCTAACCTATAACTTAAAAATCTGTCAATAGTATGATTTGAATATTTGTCAAATGATGGTGGGAACAAGTGGAATTATCATTTATTTAAAGATAACCATCATTTGAAGCCTTCACATATCTCATACATGAGACTGAACTGTGAAGACGTATATCAATGAACAGCTAAAACAACCAAGCGCTTATGGTCCTTTAATCACACATTTTCATGCAGGAGCCTGCTTATCTTCACTGAATGGATACCCTTTTAACATCTTGAAACATCATTTCAGTTACAGAATTGCAGTTTTTATGAGATATCACAAGGGGGCAACGTCAAACTACAGCATGTAACATTTATGGGTTTTCCTTTCCGCCTCTGAGAATTTCAAATATTAAAGACACAGTCGATTTTACTCATACTGTGAATCTCCAATGTACTTACCTATTTCTTCGCAAGTATATCAGTACAAATGAGAGCAATCCACTGTTGAAACCCTCAGGGAGGTTGAGGGGGATAATTGCCACTTTAATGCGTATGTGTTACTGATCAAATTTATCTGATCTAGTCTCCCGCTGCATCAAAGCGCAGGCTGCACTGTTGGCTCAGCTCTTTAGACCAAAGGCCTGTGGAGATTTCTCTTTAGACATTTATAAATTGCCTTTCTAAATCCTGGGAGCACAGCCGCAGCAAAGCCGAAAATCACACACAGATGCGGGGATAAATACAAAAGCTGTAAAAGAGTGATTTTAAATACACACTGCACACGTAAGAGGGTTAAGAGGAGAACTGTCCTTCAGTTTGTTAAGTCGAGGGTCAAAAACATGACTCACTGCAACACTCAACAACAGCCAGTACTACAAAAAAAAATCACACATTCGGGCTGAATGTCACGGCAATTACAGGAGCTTCAGTGTTTGTCTGCAAAAACGGCTGAAAGAGATGAGTGGCGATCACACCACAGACAAAATGCCCTGAGCATAGAAACTGCTCTCTGCGGTCAAACGAGCCTTTGCACTGTCCACGTAACCCTTGATGCCCTGCAGGGGGCAAAACCCTGTCTGGCTTAAAGATCATCTGTCACAGGCACAAAGCAATCACTATAAATACCTCTGTATGTGTGTGTGTGTGTGTGTGTGTGTGTGTGTATGTATGTTTACTCTGTGCAGATGTCATCTCTCCTCTTAGGAGACTGCAGCAGAACTCATTAAATTGCCAGTTCTACAATGAGCCCGAGGAATCTAATTGCAAATTGTCATTTGTGTATCATTTGAGTCTTTAAAGCGCCGTTCTTCACACATTTTATGTTTCCTCAACGAACTGTTTATTCGAGGATGTCTCAGAAATCCCACAAATGCTACACCTTATGGCACAGTGCTGGCAAAAATTTCTGTTGTAACTGTTAAAGGAAGATTTTCTTGTGTGGTTGAATTTATATAAAATACAATTTCATTCAGCTACTTTTCCAGGACTACAGTTTTTCCTTTAGATGCTATGAAGACAAAACCAGTAGCTAAATGAATCCATCACCACATATTCAACAAAAAAAATCTGAAAATAAAATCATCTCTGACTCCGAGACCAAAACAAGTGGAAACAAGCATCAGTGCAGAGGGATTATTAGGGTTTGAGTTCTGAAACGTTACAGAATGAGGCAGATTGGCTCATTAAAATGAAGAAACTGTAACTTGATTTTCTGAGATACTTTAAAACAATTTGGAACAAAAATGAGATCAAGCAGGTTAAAACTTCCTTCTGCAAGGCAGATTTTCATTTGTTTCAGGAAAACAAGACTTTACTGACTCAATTACAGGGAGAGAGGACTTTAAAAGAAAGAGATTTTTACATCAAACACACACACACACACACACACACACTGCCACAGAATGAGCATTTCCAGCAGAATAACTTTACCTTGAAATGACTGCTAACCACTCTACTTGCGTAACTGGGACATTTGTCATTTGAAAAGGGCAGCTGGGTGGATTGTTACCCACATTATGAGACGCCGTCTTCCATCAAAGTCCCAGTGAGATCGAAGGGTGTTATTGATAGGATGCAAGAGAAGGGCACTCTGGGACATCTTTTGGATAATTAAAACACTCCTGCAGAGAGGAGATGTGTGGAGCAAGAGTTCTGGCAGCAGAGGGGGATGTTTGTTGACAGTGTGTGCGATGACAGATTTAATGCCAACAAAAGAGAGGTTGGCTACGCTGACATGGGACCGTCCATCATCACGTCCACCTGTGCACTTGCACTCTCAAACGTCCTTACGTGACTCTACATGCTCATCTGCCAACCTGCCTCTCGACGCACAGCAACTGGATGGATGACGAAGGAAACGTCAGATCATAAATCGAGATGCCTCTAAAAGTGCTTCTGCTCTGACAGCCAGCTCCCAGCAAAAGACAGCTGAATGAATTATAAGTCGCTTCTGGGAGTAATGTGTCTGCTTCCTCATCAGTTTGTTTTGCCTTTATATTTAGAGGAACAATTTTGCAATGTAATGTCTGTTAACCCTCTGTCTTGTAGCCTGAGGAGGACTTCAGCCGTCCCATAATTTCACAAATCAAAACTGGGTCTCCAAGAAAAACATAGCTCATGCATCACTTACATGATTTTCCACCCAACCCGTCTTGTATTAACCCAAAGCACTATGATGGTTACAGATCAGGTAAAAGTTTACATGCAGACTGTATGGAGATGTATTTTCCAAAACATATATTGTATTACTCATTAGTTTGACTTATAACAGGTCATTACCTGAGTTTAAGTTGGAAAATGTTCTAATTGCAGAGACACATGCTCTATTTGCTATATTAGTTGCTGAAATTTTATAGTTACAGTTATTGGAATTAAACTTTTATTTGGCTTTTTTTCTTCCATACTAGTTTTTTGAAGTCTCTTCTGGCTGAGAAAACTCCACAACACAACAGAAAAGCATGCAAGATCAGTGAACTTTAAAAGAATATTCATGTCCATGTGTTAAAAATGCAATTCAAGTCCACCAAAGTTCCTAAATAAAAGGGATCCGATTACTTGCCTGTTTGCATAAACTTGGAGTAGACTGCACATGTTTTGCATTAAACATTACAAACGACCACAGAGCATGCATAATTAACTAGATGCATTGCGGCAGGTCATTGTCTTTTCAGTGGTCAAATGATTGATTTGACTTGAGCACCTTTTAAGTAGCTACTGATATGTTATTTTGAAGAAGTAAACATCTACAATTAAAGCCTAAATTGTAATACAGATAGCTCAAGTCAAGCAGTCTGATTGGTCGTTAGCCATGGTGAATAAAAGAGTCAATAACAGCAATGATTTGATGTCTTTGCACAACTCTGTATCACTCTGCATGTAAGTGGCTCCATTTTGCCTCGCATGTATCGAGGAAAAACAAGACAGCCACAAGTGCACTTCAAAATTTCAACTGTGATTACACAACTGCTAGGGGGCCCTTAGCTGTGATATAATCACAACATACCCTACCTGTCATGAGCTATTGTTCAAATCTATAGCTGTAATCCTTACAAGGAAGCAAATGTTACCTTAGAGCTTCTTTGGTACTGGAATTCATGCTTTGCCTATCTGTCATCTGTGTGAGCTGGCAACGTGAAAAACAAATCAAATCCTATCCAAACCAGCGTCTGGCACATTCATAAAACAAAAACCTGATGCTAATCTCACATCATTACAGCCATTCATATCGGCTGGCAGTTGCACCTGTGTGGAGACGCTGGCTCGGTGCAACAAACACTCCAGGTTTGGCTCTCTTCCCTGTGAAACGTACAGCGAATGTTGCCTGGGGCATGTGGCATTGAAATCTAACCACAAGGTGTTTACAGCTGATAATGTAACAAACAATACTGGGCAGAAGGTGGGGAAAAAGAATACGAGAGGAGAAAAAAACATGAAAAAACTGGATCATATTTCCTCTATAATACAGAATTTTAAAAGCTGGAACTGTGATAGTACACTCTTGTCTCACAAGCACAGCTCTACTTGGGTGCAAGAGGGGGCAGGTGCACTTGACTAAGCAGTGGTGTGTGTGTGTGTGTGTGTGTGTGTGTGTGTGTGTGTGTGTGTGTATGTGTGTGAGAGAGATCATTCTGTTGATAGCCAACAGGATGACATTCCCTTCCTCCCATTTCTGCAGCCTCCAAAGTAAAAAACCCAGAAGCAGCTGTTTCTATGTCCTTGTTGTGTCCTATGAAGACTACTGTATACTTGTGTTTAAATTGTGATACTATGACACTCAAAATAACTACAGATTCAGAAATCTTATTGCCTTTCCTTTAATATCTTTCACCCACTCAATGGATAACTCTTTAAACATGAGCTGAATGCCTTGTCCTTGGGGCAAAAACAAAAGCAAAGCCGACTATTAAACATTATGCACTAATACTGTGCATCATGCTTACCTCTTTTTGATGGTACTTGATAGCTAGTTTGAGTCTTGCCAGGTCGTTGTTGCCCTCCTCATCCAGTAAGTTGTTGTCATCTCTGTAGTTGAGGATCATCTCCAGCTCTCTGGAGCTTCTTGTCTGGTCTAGGAGGTCCTTGGCGAATTGTTTACACTGCTGAGACAGCTCCTCATACTCTGATTTGAATTCGTTCTCCACCTTAAAAAGCATGTATGCATAATACAGACACTGATACACACCAATAGTCCCTTAAAAAGGCCTGGTAGATGACATGTAAATCAATATAATGAGGAAATCTCATGGTTCAGATATGTTTACCAAGTGGTGTTGCTAAATCAAACACTGTCTCTGGGTATTTTGCGTCCGAGGATGTTTGATCTTGTTTAAATTCACGGCCTCTACAAGCTGTTTATCTTCTATACTAAAGTTGTTTCATCCAACCAACTTAAAATGCAATGAGTGCACACATATTATAATTGGTATGGAACATATGTAATTTGCATTTATTGTGATAAGCCTCTGAAAAACAACTAAAGGGCATATTTATGCAGCACGATCTAAAGAGCATCCTTTGTGAAAAAATAACAGCATCTGACATCTTTCATTTTATTTGCTATTTAGTTGTTTATCTTTGGGTTTTCATCATTTTTTTATTGGGAAATATTCTACATAGGCTAATCTGAGTTACAGCAGGCAGAGATCCAGTTTTTGTAATCATATCTGTGAACTTTAATTGTGGAGCCTTGTGTATATTTTGCTCTTTTTTAATCAAATGACATTTACCAAGATTAGGTTGTATTAATACTTGGCTAATTAATGGGCAGGCATTAAAATGACACATAATGGTATTATAAAAGGACACGTAGAGGTTAATTAATACAGCATTCAGTTAATGTTCCGATTCCTTAAAATAAAATCCCATCTTTCAGCTTCTCACCTTGCTGAGCTCCTGCAGCTCCCAGCTGAGCCTGAACGCGGTGAGGAAGGGGTCCTCACTGGAGAGGGCGATTAGAGAGGGACTCGACAGTGCTTTGTAGATGTTAAGGCGCGAACGCGAGTGCCGCAGGCTGTCCACGTCTGAACTCGACACACACTCCACACAGTTACAGCGCACCTGCAACATCAAACAAAGCACGGATGCATTTCAATGAGGCTTTCCTGTGTTTAGTAGCAGGTCATGTTTTTTAGCGATGCACGTACAGTATCCATTAAGTCAACTACAGTAATCACTGTCATGCCTGGATATGTTAATATGATGTTGTTAGCCCAATTAGTGAGTTTTTCACATTTTAAATTATGTACATATTTCAAGCTGCAACCTCCGGTGCTGAAAAATGGAGCCAACACACACACATGCCAAAACATGCTGCAGTTGTTCAAACGGCCACTTGGGGCTGGCTTCAAAACCGAGAAAATCCCCATAGAGTCCTATATTCAATGTCCACCTTTATAGCAGAAATAAAACGCTAACAACCTCATTGAAAAACTGTTTTTTGTTCCTTTCTCTTAAATGTTCATTACAACTGCACAGGATGAATTTTTACAGATCTCTCTCATTTAAACATATTTTGGTTTAAGAAATGCCTTTTTGAGTAAATGCAGCTGCTACCTGTCTGCTTAGCATCACACAGTCACTGGTGGCAATGTGTATCCAGTCTAGGTTCAACCTCTCATCCAAACATGGTTACCTTTGACTCTAAATAAACAATATGGTGAAGGCCATAATACCAAACTTATTGCTTTTAAACAGCACTCTACAAGCAAATGGCTCTGTCTAGTATTAAATAAGCAGCCTATAGCATCTTTACACATTTTAATAAAGATTTTCACCTACAGTTAAAAAAAACTAAGCATTTTGTTTCTTTCTCAAATGATCACAATGTATACACCACATATGTTTACAGATATTATTCATATTAACCTTTTACAGCATTAGAAAACCTTTATAACATAGATTTAACTATTGTTAATTATTTGATTACATCTTTTAAAAATTATGGATTTCATCGGATACTTTATATCAGACCTGGTGTGCATAAAAGAATCAATCTACATGGAAATATGCTGAATTGAATTCTAGTGATTTACTCACTTTCATAATCCCATTGATTAATGTGAAACTGCAAGTGGACATGGCAGTGCGTGTTCTGACACTTTTTGATATTTTTGAAGATATGGAGTTTCATTGCTGATAATAACCACAAAATGCAGATACAATTTATGTCACAACCACAGTTTACCCACCTCATGTGGCTGCGGCATGGACACACCTTTCTGCACCAGAAGCTTGATAATTTCATAGTTGTTGGTGTGTGCAGCAAGGATGATAGGAGTGATGTCAGGGGTGAAGTCTGAGAACTGCTTGTCCAATAAGATAGGTGGAACCTTTCCGGGGAACAAAAAGGAGCTTTTATCACACATACAGCATATTGAATGAAGCTTACAGAGCAGCGCATTTGGCCTTGGCCTTGGTCATGTAATTCATTGCCAATTTTTACATTTCATATTCTTTTTTTTTTTCCGTACTGTCAGGTTTAACTGACAGGCTCACTGCAAAGGAGAAGTGATATGTTAGTTTAAACAGAGAGCCTGAAAGCAGCAGAGTGCAGTCTAGGGTCTTTCCAGTGAAGTTAAATGGAATAAGCAGGATTAAAAAAGAAAAATCATTATATTTTTTTATTAGTCTAAGTTGTAATAGAAACTGTTATTACAAGCAACAGTTCATGACCTTGATCAAAGGCAGAGATGCCATTGATGGCAAAACAACAAAAGGTATACGCCACAGTATAGTATAAAGCATTTCAAATATTGCAGAGGGAATCATTATGCTGGGAAAGAAACTCATTCCAAATATCCATCTTATCACCCATGTGAGCTAAACCCTTTTTCTATTCCCATGTCATTCAGTGGGAATCTGCAGCTGCGGGCTGCAGAGAAATAAGCTGGCCCTTTCCACTTATAATTGAAGGCCTATTATCTGATTCTGTGGTGAGGGAAAAGCAGAGGAGAGAGAGAGGGAAGTCAGGGGATTGTTGGAGAATAAACATGCTAAAGGTGAAGACAGAGACACAACTTCATGCAGACAGAAGACAGATTGGGATAATAATAACAATTTGTTGTTTTGTCATGTTAAAATCATGAGGGCTGGTAGCTTTACATAGCAGGTCCCCTCCATACTGTCACTGCACATCTAAGCAAGAACAAAAAAAAAGGATTTAAAGTTTGTAAAAGATAAATAAGTTAGAAAATTTCTTAATTTATGCCCTCAGTGTTGACAATCAGAATGTGTTTTTTTTTGGTTTAAATAAAACCCTAAGTACCCTCAGTATAATTTACTTGTTTAAATTATGTAAAAGCTCAAAATTATGCATAAATAAGGACTTGTCATCTTTGAGTGACAGCAAGTTGCTACCTGTCTGCTACGCGTCAATTCATCTCATTCGCTTAAGTTGTAGCACTTGACCTTTTGTACATGTTTGTCATTTTGATGTCTTTTGTAAATTTTATCTAAAAAACCTAAAACATTTACTTATTCATTTATTTATTGAATAAATTGAAAAATGGCTTCCGGTGCTGGTAATTTCACTAACAGAACGCACAAGGAGTCAACAAAATGACTCTCCTGAAACCTGTGTGTAAAATCAAATGGGTTATTTCCACATTTTATTCAGTCTGTGAATAAATCAAAAGTTTTTTTTTCTGTTATTTGATTTATCTACTGTGTGTTTCAAACATTAAATTACCAAGATATTGGAACATCAGAATATGTATCTATCTGCCAGGCAGAGTGCAGACACTAGAAACTGGAGTTTAACTGTTTTGTGGTCTCTGCAGAGTTTATTTTTATGTTTTCTGTTTTTTTAGTTACACATTTCTATGCTATTATGTTTACTTTGCTGTAAAACTATGTCACATATTAAAAATGGGATTTTAATTAGATTTTTAGCATGCATGGCAGTTTATGCATACAGCACGTAAACCCATACTTCCTACCAAGAGTTTGTGCCTACACAGTCATACTGACTAAACTGACAATATGCTAAGCAACCATTCTCCTCTGAAAGTGGGCCTGCAATTAATCCATTAGGGGGCTTTTCAATGGCAGCTTAATAGATGAGAAAACATAAACGACTGTAAAACACAGTGACAGGCTGACAAGTGAGTTGACAAGGGAAACATGAGAAATATAAAACTTTGTAAGTGCTTTATGCAAGTATAACTAATGGGATTTACAGCACTGCTTCCAGCTCAATTCTCCTATCAAAACTTGTTATGCAGGTGTAATGTAGCATGACAGACTCAGTGGAAGAAGAAGTGCCTCCTCTGTAGATATAAAGGGCTCCTTCTTAAGAAAATATAACTTTTAATCTTTTTTTAAGGTGATTATTAATTATTGAAAAAAATGCATAAATATAATGTGTTATATTTCTGATATATTCTGCCAGTTAATCTTCTTAAATCCTATACAGTGGAGCTGTTATTGGCCAAATGGTGATACAGTCTCATGTTTAACTCTTTTCATCATAGAGGCCATAGAGGTTTATTAGGATACACCAAAAAACATTAGAATCAGGCCTGCGTCTCTGTGAGGCTATATTTAGCACAGGGGTGCTTCATGCTAATCATGCTTACATGTTAACAATAGCAATGCCAACATGCTGAACATCTTAGTGTCCAGTTTTAATGTGTTTGTATGCTAACAGTTTTTAGCACAAGACACAAAGTACAGCTAAAGCTGATGAGCAAGCCCTTTCTGGTTGCTTGGTGTGTGCTATGCTATAGCAATGTTTGTATCTCACACAGCTAAATTTGTAGATTTTATTCAATTATAAAAGACCTTAAGAGACAGACAATTCATCTGAGATGTACTGTACTGTGGGTTGTTTTATAAATGTCATCTATTCTGAGTGGAAACAGAAATAGTATCAGTGAACCTCTGTGTCAACACTGCTCTCAGGATCAAAATATGAAGAACTGTTATCCAGGGGGCCGGTTCATTTTCTAAAAGAGTTTCATCATCCTTACTGCACTGAAAAGTCATTTTATCATGTGGACACTAATTACTTGTGCAGTTTACTCAGGGCAGTCACAATTCAGCAGGAACTCAAAAAAAATGACACAGAGTCGAGTCTCAGAGTCATCTTCTCGCAGAGGAGGGTGATCTAATAAGCTATACACTCTGCTCTCCATGTGGGAGGAGGAGGGACATCAAATAATCTACATCAAACAGCCTTGGCCTGTGCCCAAGCACAAAGCAGTGGGGATTGCAGGCTGCGAAGTTATGATAATAGTAGAGAAAAGAAATGAAATTATAGCCCACTTGTCCGTGTGATGCAGATGTGCTGCTCACATTAGAATGAATAATCCACCACCATGAGTGGTCCTTTTGTTTGTGTTTTTCGAAGTCCTGCAGATTTTCATTTGTCATCCTACAACTGCATATACATCGTTTAGGTAAAGCTGGCATAAAATGGAACACTGAGCAGTTTTGTTTTAGAATTACACAGCAGAAAATAAGCACAGGTCTTTGTGGATTTAAGCAAGCATGATTATGCTTACTTTGCATCATGCTGTTAAATGTAGGAGGGAGAGCGATCCCCTTACATAATTATCTTTATGTGCATATGATATGCAGGTTGCACAGAAAACAATAAGCAAAAGGTGGATTATGAAAAGACTGACAATGGAAAAAAACAAAAAAAAAAAAACAGAGGCACCCAAAGGCCTTTTTAATTGAAAAACGCTGTGAGCTCCAGTGTTTGTGCCTCTGACAGATGCAAATCTGTACTTGGAGGATAATACATGAAGCTGTTTAAAAAGCTGATATCTAGTGTGCTCCTCGGCAGAAAACAAATACGTCACAACACTTGTGAGATTATTACAAGCACATTATTCAGACAGCCTGCATGACAGAAAGACAAATACACACAGTTCCTGCATGGCATAAAATGAATCTCATTAATAAATCTTGAAAAAAAAGACACAGCAGATATAATGCTCTTTTCCCAGACAGCCTTTTAATACAATCAGTGAGCTTCTCTTGGGTAAATTTGGTAATGCCAGAGTGATGTATAGTGACAGTCTACTTTTGCAATGGTTATGCCAACCATATTATGAGGCATTAAGGTAAAGCGGAAACGTAGAAGTTGATGAATGTCACAGTTGAGGGGTTCAGAAAGGAAAATGGTCTCTGTATCTAAACCCCCACCATATCCAATGAACAAACAAGTCTGAGCTATGTCTTCTGCTCTCTTTTATATTTTCCTCCTTTTTTTCTTTCAATTTCCAATTCTCTCACTATTTTCCTTTACTTTACCAAAGCCATATAAAGAGCTACTTTCAAGATAAAATGGGAACAGTAATTATATCTTCCCTTCAGCTGATCAGTGACACTAAAAAAATCAGTTTCTTCCTGTTTTTTAGCATCACTGTTGAGAGGAAGAGGAGAGAAAAAGTATGTGAAGCATGTGTGAGTGTGCTCCAGTGTGTACAGTACATGTGTGGCAGAAACAAGATAAAAAAGCCCCCTGACTAGAGAGCAATCAGTGCAAAGGGGCACCTATCTGAAATTAATTTGGCTGTATTTGTTTTTGATTACAGTAATTGAATTTCTAAACAGAAGACGGACTTAATTTATGAACAGCAGTGTTGCTTTCTTAAACTGAAGCCTTACAAGATTATTATTATAAAAAAAAACAATACTCTAACTTTGGACAAAGTATACATCACATTTTCTCTCAGTGAGTGTATTCATTAAATCTATTTCTGTAAAACCTGTTTCTTTTCCAGAAGACACAAAAAGGCTTATGAAGACAGTTTTTTTTTTGAGTGTCAGCTTTTGTTGTTGGCAACAATACAGGGTCAATTATTTTGGATGGTATAAAAAGCTTCAGGCTAGTGCATACAGCTTTAACTACACAGTAAGTACCAGAGCACTGACAGAGCACTCTCACACTCATGAAGATCCAGAATTCCACTTGTAATTTGACACATGGTCCGCTTTGCCAGTGGCTGCTGTGCATCCTCATCAGTCAGTTCTCTAGGGTATATTATTTGTTATCCATTCCGATAATTAATTGTAAAAATGACTACTTAAAGTTTTATGACAAACAAACATGAACTGTGCACTTGTAAAAAGTCATACTCTTTTTAGCAAAAGATGGTTATTTCACCTGTTACAAACAAAACTGGCACAAAACAGAATTAAATTTATGTAAGTACCAAAGTATGATGATACAGGAATGTATTTCTTCTGGAGAGAGAGAGTAAACATCTACAAACCTAATTTCTCTCTCTCTCTCTCTCTCTCTGTGCATCCAAAAAGCCTTGTCAGCAGCTCTTTGTTTCTGCTCTGACACCTCATGAATAAAGCACTCATAATTTGAAAGTCCTTCAACCCCCATTAGTCTCCTCCTCACCTGCATGCCGCCGCTTGGCTTCTTGTGATTTAGCAGCAGCTCCACGGCTCCCACCACTTCCTTGCGGATGGCGTGCAGCAGGGCATCGCCAACGTAGACGTTAAAGCTCAGCAAGAGCTCGATGATTTCAAGGTTCTCGTTCTCAATGGCAATCAGCAGAGCTGTGCGGCCCAGAGGGTCGATGCAGTTGATGTTGATCTTGAAGTAGATTTCTGCCTCCTGACAAAACAGAGTTGTAATTGAAAGTCAGTGTTTGTTTCGGGAGCTGCACTGGGAGTTGGTTAAAAGAATTTTATTGATTGGAGGGGAAAATGCTCATTCACACAGAATACACATTGACTTTTGAACAGAAGTGTAAACTCTTTGCATCTTTTCGATCTGACTATGCAACAAAGTCTGCAGAGATTTGCTCTAAGACTTTGTTCTACCAATAAGGGCAGAACTCCACCAAGTTTACACATCAAAGTGTATTTATGGGTCCAAGAAGAGAGTGCTGCTGAATATTTAATAAAAGTTTTATAATGCCTGGTGTGGCTCCAGAGGGAGCAGTGTGAAATCTGATAAAGTGCATCAAATTATGTCACTTGAGTCACAAGGTTGGAGCCGAAAACAAGTTTGGATTGAAAAAAAAAGATTGCCAGACTAGCCCACTCGATATCTTTTCTGGATTCTGGTGGCTCAAAGCTTTAAGCCGCTAATAGCATGATATACCTTTATCTCTAATTAAACTGTCAGGTTGAGTCGAATTGTGGGTTTACAGGCACCAGTTTTGACTAAAAAAAGAAGGTGTGAAATAAAAAGAAGAAAACATCAATTTATTTTTTTGTAATTTTTCCATTCTAAGTCTGACTGTTATAGAGTTGCAGTGTTAAATCTGTGAAGATCTCTTCATTGCACAAAAAGTAAAGTCTGCCACTTGGGTTTTTTTCATCGAAAAAAAGGGAAACAAAAATATGAAGTTTAATGACATTTTGATGAGCATGGGAACATGGGATTTACTTATGTTAAACAGCCATGATTGCACTGCAGGTGGAAATCTGACTAATACAGACAAAAGTGTTATGGTCCTGATTTTGTTTGTGGTTTTGTTGTTAATCCCTCTCTCCCTCTCCCCTTCAGCAGGCTTCCATGCAGAGAGGCGGGGCTGATTGGCTCAGGAAGGAGGA
>JAPZDY010000006.1:12966668-12994409 GCA_029783645.1 Ctenochaetus hawaiiensis | reverse complement strand
TTGTTGTGCTTTTGTTAAATAAATCTTTTGCCTTTTTACACGTCTCTGCGTCTGGGTCCTGTTCCGAGTCCATATCGCAACAAAAAGTGTTCATAGAGGTGAAAATGTATAAGGTTTTATTCCAATATGTTGAATTTTTTCCCTCTTTCCTCTCTGATTTATGTCATACTGGAAGGGGTACATGACAAGCAGTGTAACCTTTAATACAAATACAAAGTTCTGTGACTTTAAACATTGTACGAAACATTTGTAATGACTCAACAACTCAACAAATTTTAAAACAAAGGTGTAGTCATTTTTTAGACATTTTAATGCAGAAATGTTAAATATTATACACTGTGAATTAACTTCAGTCATATCTGACATTAGTAAGCAACTGCAGCAAAAAGGCCTAAGGAGGCAGTCATTAAGGGTAAGGCACTATGATGAGGCTTTTAGATGGAGCTTTGGTCTTTAGAAAACAACCGATGAGCTTCTCTCAGCTGTTGTTTCTTTGATTTTTTTTCTTTCCTAACTATATTGTGTTGCATTATTATGACAACCTCTGTTTTTTTCCTCACCTTTGCATCTCACCGACTGTCAGACAATCAAACAGCTGGTCACTTGCAATGTTTTGTGTCTACTGAACATCTTACACCTGTCGAGGTAAATAAAGGCCCCAAATGTTATTGGAAATGATTGCAGGGAGATGAGTGGAGGGCAATCATGGCTGCACATGTCATCCATTAATCATTTGTAGGTCAATCCAATTAGATTGGCATCAATATCAAGTCACTCATTTATCCATAATTTAGGGTTTCCGTGACTGTATTCATTCATCCATTTACCAATCAATTTATCTACTCTTCCATGCATTTATGCACACACACACACACACACACACACACACACACACACACACCTCCAGGGCCTGTTTGACACTGGCATAGTCGCCCTTCTCCACAGCTCCAAGGTAGGCTTTCTCCAAAGGCGACAGCTCCGACTCGGCCCGCACGATTCTCAGCGGGATGCGGTCCCGGTATGAGGAGCTGTCAGTCCGTCGGTAGTACAGTTGTGACATCTCCCCGGGCTTCAGCTTACCAGCACTCTGCTAACACTTCTACAGCTGCTGCCAGGCTGGGGAAGTTCACACTGGAGGGGAGAGGGACAAAGGTGTTACAGGAAGGTGACACTTGCTGTGGGTTTTGACTTTCATAAGAAAGAAAAGATGAGACAGAGAGAAGATGGGGACTGAGAGGATTACACAGAAACAGACATAAAGTAGGCCATTCATTAAATGATCTACCTATTTAAATATCAGTTAATGATAATTAGTAACTGTCCAAAGAATGTCTGCATCTTGAAGGAGAAACAAATCTGGAGTTTAAAGAATTCAAACAGATTGTAAAAACTTCATAAATTGAATATAAGTTTGCAACAACTTCTGCTTGCTGCATAACTCTGATTGACACAACATTTATTTCACTTAAAGGTGCATTTTTTGTGAAGTGGCAGGAATCTTTGAGTGACCTTGGAGCATTTAGTGCTTTGCTTTTTGATCTCTAAGTGCATCTCATTTTTCAGATCTGCATGAGGACCGTGTTCACTGTTGCCTTGTCAGGTAAATCTAAACTAAACAAGGAAAAATAAGAGTTGGCAGTGGGATTGAAGTGTTGCAGATGGAATGACAAGATATTTAATACTTGAGTTACTGAGAGCTTTACTCAGATCATTAGCGATGCTTGCTTATTGATCAACAGCAGCTGACTTAGTGGTTGCCTGGTGACAGTAAACTGATGCTTCCTGCACTTTTGCTCTTGCAGTTTCACAGAAACAAGCCTTCACAAGTGACACAGTACAGTCATTGCCTCCTGGCAAGGCGACGGTCAAGATCTCTACATTCTCTGCAATCCTGCAGTGGTGAGATACAATCTGATGCTGAACAGGAATAAAAGACAAGGGAGCACAATTACTGCTTTCCTGACTATAGATATGGTAAATTTGTATTTCTGTATGCATCATATAAATGTTTCTGTAGTTCAGATTACATGTATATAAGTTGACTTTCTGACTGGGATGAGGAGGCGATTGGATGGAGGTTGCATGACAGCTGCAAAACCTTCACTCACTTTAAGACCAACTTTTGCTGCCTGATTCAACGGACAAGAACAGAATTTTTTAAATGAAAAAACAGGACAACTTGCAGCTCTGTTTGTAATTTCCACACTGGATATTTATAAATAACCTAAAAAAGATATTAAGTTTTAACCAATCTGTTGTTTTCATTAATGGACAATGCTGACATTAATTCTGGCAACTGGGTTGCATTAAAATTAAGATGAATACATCTACTGAACAGATGTAGATAAATGTAAAATGATTTAAAACTTCATTGGACTGAGGACAAGAAAACAGGTGGTGCAAGAGATGGTTGAGAGGAAGATTAAAAACAGGTGGGTAAAACAATAAACAAGATAAAGTGGGAAAGGTTACATAATAAATTCTGCATTAAAAAAACAGGCGTCCAATTAGCTCGTGCTTAACCCCCCATCCCTCTCAGGGCGACTCATTACTGCTCTGTGTGACTCTATTCAGTGAATAATGAGTGGATTAAGAGACTCACACCAGCCCAGTTAGTCTATAAGAACAAGCAGAAAAGCATTAACTTAATTTAGAAATATCTGTTAAACTGTGTGCCATGTGCCACTTGTGCCCTTTGCATCCTTTAAATAGCACTTTTAAATAATCTCTGGGAAGGGTAAATTTGCTTTCTTGCTAAGGGTTAGATGAAGTGATCAATGCCACTTTCATGTCTGTACAGTATAATGAAGCCGGAGCCAGCTAGGGTTAGCTTAGCTTAGCTAGAGAGACAATAAGATAATGCAAACTGTCTCTCAATTGAGTATTCTTGCCTCAGTTATGCATAAATTAGATATAACAAATACCCATAATGAACATAATAACATATCAGTCAGTGAGCTTTACATGTTCTGATAGTTGGACTTTGTTTCATGTGTAAAATTACAGTATACGGCATTGCTCTAATTTGTTACTTTTCATCATTCAGACACTTGTTATGGGTGCTTGCATGAAAAACTGAACCAACACACTTCTGATAAGCAGCTGCCTGTTAGATGCTGGCAGTAGCTTCATATTTACCGTAAAGATGGGGGGAGTTATCATGCGTCTCATCTAACTCTCAGGAAGAAAACCATAGACATCCATTTCTTTAACTGGGTTAAAATGACACATTTCAATCTGTTACTGTTTCATCTTCAAAGTCGGGCAGTGATTGTCTGAGGCAGATAATTAGCAAAAATGTGACTGTTCAGGTTTTATAAATAGCAACCCCAAAAGTTTCCATGGCCTGATATTCTGCAGGAGCAGTAATTTAAGTTAATAACACCAAAGTGTAACTCTCTGTCAGCTGGTTTCTAAGCAACATTTTTTGTTCCCATTGTCACCTGTCATCTCCTCTTACAGTCGAGGTGCTGATGTGGAAATGCTCTCAATGATCTCTATTTTTCCCTCCATGATTTGCTCCATTGAGATCTTTTCCTGCTAGTGAGCCTCTTTGGTGGCAGCTTTTCACACCTCATTAGGGATCCTGGACATTAGTTTGATATTGCTAGAGCCCTTTGTGGAACAATTTCATTTTGAAGCAAAAATACATCTGAATCGCATGGCCGCATGGTGACCCCGCACTGCAGCAAGGGGGGGAAATGGTTAACATAGATATTTATTCCAATAAAAGAAGGTGATTTTTACACCGAAATTGTACTTTCTTTAGAGTGTTGACCTTTTTGTAACAACAGCTCTCGTCTGTAACAACATATGCCTGCATCTCAGCAACAGTGTTCCATAGATCCTTAGAAAAAAACTATATATTTACAAAAATCTAAATTCACACATCTAATTTTAATTCATCTGAAGATGTGATTCAGCCACATTTGTACGTTTTTCCAAAATTAGCTACATTGTCAAGAGTCTATTTCCATTTTAGAAGTAAAGTCTATATAAAGTTTGTGCTAAATCAGGTCACATCACTGACTGCACTACTGTACATGGATATCACCTCATTCATTAAATGTTGTGTCATTCTAAAAGTAATCAGACATTTTTTAATAAAACAACAACAACAACACAATATAGATTGTAAACTCACAAGAAAATTTTCCTAAAATACAAAAGCTACTAAGAAAGACTACCCACCAAGCAGAAAACACAAATAAAAGAGGATTTCAGAAAGGTCTGCTGATATCTGTGTGTGCTATTACTGAAACACACAAACACACAAGACATACACACACACACAGGCTTCTGTACAGTGGGCTCTTTAGTCTAGTAATCAGTTTTCCTAGAATCAATATTTAGAAATAGAAATTCTGAGCTGTTTTGTAGTGTAGCACCATCATGTGCAGTAGTGGGGAATATGTTGAGCATAAAATGTCTTTTATTCTGAAAGTTGTATTGATTGGACAGCACACACTGCATAGATGAGCTTTCCAGCAGACCTCGCAGCCCATTTAGAGAGGCCTGTCCTGTGTTTACAAAGACAGTGAAACAGTCATAAAATTGTCAGCATTCACTAATTAACGACAACAGGTCTGTGTAAATTAGCACGCGGCATGTGCCAGCATGGCGCCTGCTCACACACTCATAGGTGAGATTTTGACATTTTTATTTCTGTGTTTGGCGTGAGAAAGATTCCAGGAATAACAGGGAATAGCATGGATAAAATGAAAAATGGTTGTGAAAGAAAATAAAGACTCTTCTTTGTACCTGCTGAGGTCCTTGGCAGTTACAAGCTGAGGGACCCCGAAGGCGCCAAGATGCACCTTTTATCTTTACAGACTCCTACTCCAGTCTGCGTGAAAATCCTTTTAACCAGATGTGAATTTTAAAGTACATTGGAGCAAAATAACTAACCTGTGGGATGTTGGGCATTGGAACTTCGCTCACGCAAATGTTCCTCCTAGGAAAATTATTCCGGGACTCGTGAAACAGATGCGTAAAGCTTTGAATCATTCGCCTCAACTTCTTAAATTTAGCATCTTCGGAAGGTGAAAAACTGCAGTGTGGATCTGCATGAAGACCCCGCTTGTTGATGTGTTGGTGCCATTTGATGCAGGTCCGTCTTTTCTTTGGTTTTCAGTCTAGTCTGCAATGTCCTCTCTCATGTTTGGAGACTCGACAGTACTCCCACTGTACATCCAGATTCGGTCCGTTTTGATCACGACTTCCAATTGGTCTTATTTGGGGAAAAAACGCAGACTGACGCACACCGCATTCAGCTCGCCGCGCAACAAATCCTGGAGAAGAAAATAAGCAGCGAAGTTTCCTCGGTGGATTGCACCTTGTTTAGCAGAGCGTCCAGTTTCCCACGGGGTGTTTTTTTCACCGGTATTCTTGCCCACTCGACTTATCCACCTGTTGGGGGCTGATTGAGCAAAAAGCAGCGCCTCCAGAAATAAATGTGGAGCAGCCAGATGCCTGGCAGGCGGTCTGCGGAGCGCTGCTGCAGACTGGTCGTGCGCACTTGGAGACGCATAGAGCACTGTGGCACTGCAAGAGGGGGAAAAAAACACCTAAACAAGCAACTCGGCCAGCCAGTCTCTTTTCAAACAAATGAAAATCATACTGAGCAAATTCATAATTACAGTATATAGTTTGGCTCTATTTGTGGCAGGGTCAGCATCAATTTACAGACCAGATTATTTTAAGAGCATCCTTAACATCTTGAGCCTGTGAAATTATTACTAAGCAATTACCTTGAATTTTCTTGACTTTTTTAATATATTAAAATACATTTTTAAAATAAAAGACAATTCTGTGTTCACCTCATATGTAAAGACATTTTTTAATTGCTGGTCATCTGGAGAAAAAACAGCAAGAAAGGAATTAGTTAAAGAGAACATACTGTAATGTTATTCATGAGGCTTCTACTACAACAGATTTTTTAATACAAAGAATGTAAAACATTTCTTTGATACTATAATAAAATGAGAAATAATGTAATTATTGAAATCACAATCATTACTCTGTTATTGAAAATATAGCAGTATTCCCGTAGACTCTTTACAAAAACTTTTTTTTACAGTTATTATTATAAACTTTAGGATTATTTTTCTCTTGGTTAAAGACACTGTATGTGCTTATCACCAAATTCATGAATATGTACAACATCTCCCATCCATTGTGACCCATTTATTAGTGGGCTAGACACACTGTTTATGCTTGTTGTTGGGGTCAAGTGATATAGTGATGGGCTGCCCACTAATTTCTTTCTCCAGCATCTTATCAGCTTACCAATCACAGTGAAAACACAAATGCCAACTCTCTCTCTTTTTCTATGTGTGTGTGTGTGTGTGTGTGTGTGTCTGCGTTGGCTGACTTATTGGCCTGTTAATGTTGTAAATTCTTCCTAATAGTGTGTAATGCTTCATGGTTTCCAGGCCAGACTCGTTCTTTGTGTCTTTCTGTGTGTGTGTGTGTGTGTCTGTGTGTGTGTGTGTGTGAGTGTGTGTGCGAGTATGTGTGTGAGTTTATGTTGGCAGGTCCAGTCACAGTGAAATGTTAAGAGGGGACAGATTTCTGGATCTGGCAAGACTTTGGTTACTCAGCGCATGCTTCTGTCAGGATGAAGACACTGGGACATTTGTTTACATAGATTGGACAGACTATGGATTTGTGGGTTTGTACACTATCATTCATCATCTTCATAATAAATAAGAGAAAAATTCAGAGCCATGTTTATTTCAGCATTACTGATTGTCACTGTGTTTTTATGTGTAGAAAGTAATGCACATGGTTATTTTTTCACGTACTGCGGGAGGCTTTAAACACTTAAGTCATTATAGAAAAAATGAAAAAAAAAAATCTCTCCCTCAGTCCTAGCTGATTTCTCTGCCTTTTATGGCATTTCTTAATTAAAAATAATTTACAGCCTCATGTCCCTGGTGCTGCTAATTTCTTTGATGTATTCTATAGAGTCAAATTAAAAGGCTGCACCCGCGGGATAAGAGGGTTCCATGAAACTCGGCCCAAATCTCACACAGAGATTTCTCTTGAGTACAGTAAGTCTCTGAATCAGCTTTATTTGCCAAGTATGTATGTTTAAACACAAGGAATTTATACCCCATTTCGTTGCTCCTAAAGCTGCACCCAGTACCAAGAGCTATTCTGAGGAAGACAGAAATGGCTAAAAAACAGCTAAAAACAAGCACTAAACCACATTTGAAGTAACAAATACATTTACAATTTACAATATACATACATGTAGATACATATATTAAAAAGAAACAGTGACCCACAAAGCATGGTTGTGTACATGTCAAGTATTTCTGTAAACTTTAAAATAAATGCAATTTTGAATGAGAATGCAAAGAGTGTTGGAACAAACATTAAAAAGAAAAAGTAATAGATTACTTCAGATATGCTTATATAAAGTCAGTAAAAATGTAAATGTCTAACAGTATATACACTGTTCTAGGATTGTATTTAACAATATGATGATGATGATGGTGGTACAGTGAAGAATGTAGTGATACAGGCTTATTGCACAGGCATCGTTTTCAATGATATTTGTCATTTGAATACTGAACACTCCCCTTTTAGAGCCAATAACTACTTTTGGTAATCCAATAAATCTAAGCTAAGAACACATACTCGCAGACATGCAAGGCAGAAATGAATTGATCATGTCAAGAAAGAGGGAAATTGAATTAGATTTTAATAAATGTGACTTATTAGTAATGTCTCTAACCATTCTGTACCAGTGAATCATAGACATGATGATCGATAGCCAATTAAGGTAAGCCACTGTACTGATAACTCTCCTCTGGTTCTCTTCTCTGCGTATGCTGATGAGCTAGTTTTCAAACAAAAGCCAAAGTAGATTGAGGACTATGTAGAGCACATTTAAATAATCTCTTTTATACAGCAGAGCGGAGACTGTGTGGCTGACAGGTCAGAAATCAAAAAATATTATTGATTCTATAAATAGTCCCGAAGCTAATTCTTCTCCCATAAAAGGGCCTTTAAAGTAGACTGATTGGAGCTGATATTTAAACAACATCTGATGTGATGTGGAGGGGGAAAGCAAAATAGTAGCAAGTAGTCCACTCGGCTCACTTGGACTGATTTATCTCCTTTTTAAAAGCTGCCTCTTGACAGCACGCATCCTTTGTTCTAATGGAAGAAGCGTTTTCAAACTTTGCAGCGAGGGGAAGTGCAGTTTGACTTGTGCAGCTGGAGGGATGAGGAAGCAGAGGATTTCTTTTCTACTTTGACTAAACAGGTGCCAATCCCCTTGTCAGAAATGCAGTATTGTTTTACTTGTTTAAAAGAAAAAAATGTTACAACATATTGCCAAGTGAGAATAAGACAGTGTTACTGCTGTGTTTGTTGATAAGACTTTATTTCACAAACTATTCTGCTGTTGCGGCACATTTTGAACTTTTGGGGTGTTGCGTCAGTCCTCTCAGCGCTGCATTGTAGCACAGTGTCTTCTCACATAAAAAAAAATATTCGCGCAGATGCACATCTATGAGCAGACAGAAAGCAGCCCTGTAATTACTTAAGAATCTTTATATATGCAGCTGTTCTTATTACGGTAAAATAAGACTTAAGAAAGTGTGCAGCAGGGTCTTTGTGCAACTACAAAGCAAACACAATCTGCAATATTTAACATTAACATTATTTTTACATCCCCCTGTGCAGCCTCACCTCCTCCCGTATGTCTCCTCTGTCTTCCCACTTTTTCCGGCTCCTATCTCTCCCACACACTGTCTCCCACTGCCGCAGGTTAAACCCACTTTTGTCGAAAGCTTCGAAGAGTTGGACTGCTCTCTTTTTACAGAGGGGTGTGTGTGTGTGTGTGTGTGTTCCCTGAAATCTAAACTTGTGCTCTAACCCAGAGTTTCTCTTTTATCTCCATGGAAACGCAGCGCCGTCCTCATCTTGTCCCACGCTTCTGAGAATAATCAGTCACCCTTTCATGAAGTTCCACCATGCCATGTATAGAATCAGCGTTTGAAAAGGCAGTGCCCCTGTCAACATCGTGATTATGTAAGTTGCAGGTTTTCATAACCCCTCTTTTCTTCTGGGTGCGTTCGTGGGAGTCGTGCAGGGTTTTTTTTTTTCTATCTGCGGCTCTCGGGGTTCCTTGAGGTTAGCGCGGCTATCTCAGCTGTTTAAATCCCCATTACTCTCATGCTCTCTGAGATGCTACTGGGTAATTAAAATTGATCTGTCTCTCCTCCCTGGAGACGCAGCGAGGCTGAGAATGCCACCCAGGCTCCCAGACATGCAGCTCATATTTGCTAAAAGTGGCAGAAATGAACAAAATAGGAGGAACATATTAGCGATCACATCCTTTTTGTGGAGGTCAGGACAACTTTTGACTTTTGCTTTTACAAACTGCACTCAACTAAAATTCCCTATGCATAAAAAAAATTTATTTGCCTGATATGGAAATTTTCTGCTCAGATCTCTTTTCAGTCCAGTAAGTGACAACCTTATATTGCACAGAAGTTCAAGAGGGAAACTTAAGTTGGATGGTTTACCTTTTAAACTGTATTGTTCAACATAAGAGACGAGGGCGAACAGTCTGGGCCACAAAAACACAATTTGGAGTTAGGCAAATGTAGATAGCTCTTCTGAGTCATAGGTAGCTTTTTAAATGTTTTACTAAAAAAAAATTGTACCTTTCCCTTCTCTTAATTGCCTGAACACAAACATGAAAAATCATTATTTAATGGAATAAAGACAGAAAGCTTAGCAATGAATTCAGAATGGAGACAGCAGCAAAAACACATTTAGCCACCTAAAAAAAAGCCAAATCTAAATCAGTTTAACCACACTTTAGAACTTTGATTATTTTCACCACTTTACCTTTCTGACAGGCAGCTATTTCCATTGGGATAATTGAGCCATTGTATCCTTCTAGGCTCTTTTCAAAACAACCAGACTACTTTGACAAAAATCTGTAGTTTAAAGTCACAGAACACAGGAGATGTGGGTCTATCGCTGCTTAATTTGAGGTAAAATCTCTCCTTTTGTCAAAGAAGTCTGGTGGCTTTCAATATAACAACTTCAGCTTACCTTCAAAAAGGGCTGTCTGACAGCAGGGTAAGGCAGTGAAAATGTTCTAAATATAGCAAACACTTAAAACTGATAATGATTTTTTAGGTCAGCTTTTCTTAGATGACTAATATGTATTTTTTGCTACTGTCTCCATTCAAAGCAGTTAATTCCTTGGTTTCCTGCAACAGTGCTCCTGCTGCCTCTATAAGCTGGGAGTGTGCTGACTGCCATCCACTGTAGCTGATACACTGACTGTGAATAAGTACCCCATGCAACCCCATTTAATAAAAACACAAACAACCCTTTAAAGCCCAGAGCCCCCTGATGCATACACAATGAGTAATGGACATTTATTCTTGGATATGAAAACAGTGGGTATATATTCCAGTAACTAGAGCAGTTCCTGGGTATTGCTGGAACACTGTCTGCCATGGGAGTTCAACTGTATGAGTGATGCCACCGTGCACGAGTAAACAACCCTTCCTAAGAAACTACAGTTTACAACAGCAGCAGTGGCTCATGCTGCTGGGCTATCATTCTCCGGAGCTCACAGAGAATAAACAGATTGTCTCTGGGTACACACATATCCTCTGTAAGTACATGCTGAAGCTCTGTGTTGTTGTGCACCAAAACTGACCCTTGTGAAAAAAACAGCTTTGACTCCGCTGCAGTGATCTGTCAAGGACAAGGCAGTTATCCGCAGTTATCTTTGGCTTATGTAACAATAAAGGGAATGCCACAGTTTTTTTCCCGACTTGCATGAAAGCACAAAGTGTTTCCAGAGTGATGTATGATTTCTATTTGATTTGTTTTCAATGCTGCCTTTACTGCCTTTCATAGACCACCGCTGACAAGCTTTTTTCGGGTGATTAAACTATAATGGACCAGGGGCATTAAGACAGTCTGATTGTTAATGTTGTTTATTCAAAAAAAAAATATTTCATGTCTGAATCTTTTAAAAGCAATGAACAATGATCTTTTCATCCCACTTGGCTGCTCTTTTTGGTTTTGCAGTAAACATGCTCCTCTCATCAGGATCCAAATAGAAGTGGTTGCCCTTAAAATCTCACTAGTTTTTCAAAACGACATAACACATCTGTACATTCCCACTTCGCCCTCTATCTGTCACCCTTTATGTTTGAGAGGAATGTCCTGCTGCTGAATATTGAATATCTACAGTCTGCCTTTAAAGCTAATTTGTACAAGAAAAAAGGTTGTGTTTTAACATTGATTAAACTTGCATTTGCAGACAAATCGGTTTTCAAGCCTTTCCCGCTCCATGGATTATGAATAGTAGAAAAGCAGCCTTTACATTACTGATTTGGCTTTCATTCACAAATTAAAGTGCACTTTGCATTTTCAAGAGAGTGCCGCTAAGATAGGACTGATTTTTCAATTGAATATGGTAGTGTCATACCAATGCTTTAATGTTTATTTATTTATTTCGTCCTTTTCTCTAGTTTTCTAAAGGCTCTGGCACTCTGCTTGCAGTAAACTTGTCAAGGACGAAGAGGGAGCTCAATGGTTGAAAAAAATGTTTTCTAGTAAGCATTTTTGCATTGTTAAATGAATAAATATAAGTTCCTGGACTTCAGCTATTCATAGTGAAGAATAGACATGCCGACCAAACCAGAGCAGCATGTGAAACTCTAACTCTAACTCTGTACAAAGTCCAGCCAAACAAAAAGTTTGGATCAGGATATAGTTAATGGAGTAAACTGTAAAGGCCTCATGGTTTCTGCTTTTCAGTGTTGCATAGGTTGTTTATAGTTTGTATGGTTCTACTTGTGATTGCTTCTTCTCTTAAGCCAGTTTTATGCTCTGCAGTCATGCAAAAACACTCCTAATAATATGGTGGTACACTGTCTTTTCAAGAAAAAATGAAACTCTCTGTATGTTTATGTCCAGGTGAGAAAGCCCTACAAAAACCATATAAATCATCGGCAAACAATGAACTTAGATGATGTTACTGTAAAGCAGTGGTTCTCAAACTTTTCTAACATGCCTGATAAAAATTCACGCCCCTCAGCCCACAGCTTTTTATTCTTAGCTGAAATATCAAAATCTAAGTTGAATTTTCCTGCAGTGGCTCAACACCCCTCCAATGGGGCCCAACCCCACAGCTTGATTACCGGTGTTATAGAGCATAAAGGTTTGTAGTTGGGAGGTCTGATCGCAGGGATAAATGATGTATTTTGTCATTCATTTGGAGCAGTTGTACTATACACGTTGCTGAGCATCAATTAAAGAGCAGAGATCCAATCTATGATACGAGTCTGCTGCAGTGAATTAGGTGTCCCTTAGTAGTGGTTTGCTCCATCTGTTGCTCAGTGTCTGTTGTATAAATGATGGACCGAGTGGATAATTCGAGGAGCAATGAAAAGCTGTTCTGTCACTCTGTGTTTTTCAGTTCAGTATGCAACACATCACTGATTACTCATCATTGCTCCTGAAAACTAGAAAATAAAAAGGAGGGTTACAATTTACTGCACCTGCCAAATGAGTGGCAGAGGTTTATTAATGTTTGCTGCAAAGGCTGAGACTTTGTGACATTTAGTCCCTCGAGATGGGTCAGGATCCAAAAATGATCAAATTTACACATGCAACTTCAAAATATGATGCAAATGAATTGTGTCTTTCAAGTAAACATCCATTTTTTTAAGACTTTTGCTACATTTTTTCAAACACAAGCCCAGGCAACTGTGTTGACAACACTGAGTTTGTTTGTCAGACCCCCATTCATCATACAACTGATAACACACAGTCAATGATATGCCTCATGACAAATTCCCTTTTTTTCCACATTTAAATCCAAAAAATGTCAGTTTTAATGAAGTATTCAATGTCACTGGCACAAAACGCTTCCACATGTTGCCAATGTTTTAGTAATTGTGAAAACAGAAATTTCTACCAGTTTATTTTTCTCTGGTGGCACAAATCTCTGCTTATATCCAGTGTTTTTATGTGGTTTGTTTCTCAGCATTAAAATGATTTAGCATGGCAGACCACGAGGGCAATGTTATCATTTGACTATGCGCTAAGTACCAGACGAGCTTTTCACCTTTAAAACTACTTTTTTAGCAGTTTGGTTACAATTCAAAGTGACTAATAGCTGAAAGTGTCAAGCTACTTGACCTCTCAAGTAGATAACACTGAAAGAAAGATCATGCCATGCTGCTGGTTGAGTCCATACTAATGTGAGAGCTCTTTTCTCTCCCACTTTAATTTCTCTCATACTTTAAACTTTTCTCTGATGCTGTAATCGATAGTCATTTTTGCTAAGTGAGCAGTCCGTGCAGGGTCTCGTCCAAGTATACTTTGATTTGATCCTTGGCTACTGACACACACACAAATTAGCCTCTGCTGATATCAAATCCCCATTAGACCTAATTTACTGGACTTCCTTACTCCTTTCTTTTAATCTGTCAGTTTCAAGTGTATTACCTACACAAGGGAACAAGCACTGAGAAACCAACACAGAATCGACCACAAAGAAACCACAGTAGGGCGCTTAATGAAGCTATAAAGAACCAGCCAACCCGTGTCTTGAAACACACTTAAAACAAGCCTGTTCACTGCACTTTAAAGACCCTGACACACCAGAACAACATTAAAGAACTTGCAGAGAAAAATGTTGACTGCTGTGTTGCCTCATGTTGTAAGTGACTTGGCCACACAGCAAAAAATAAAGTCGATGGCCAACAAGCACATATGATCTGTGATATAACTCTTCAGACAAGCAGGTGGGAGTGGTCTGTTTTGATTTTCACTGAAAAGTGAAACCAAAAGACACAGAAATGTGTACATAAAAAACATTACCACGAAGCTGTTTTGCTGACCATTTTCACATCACTCCTGCCCACTAATTAGATGGGTTCGTAACCTGAAACCCCAAATTTAAAAACTTTCTTGGCCTTCCCCTGTTTGGTTCCACATGTTGGAAGAACTTATCAGTCCCATCGTCCAGAGGCAAAGACCTAAAGAGCGAGATTGTTTTTTTCTATCCAATCAGAGTGTTTCTGCCTTATATTCAAGATGCTGAATAAGCCGACAAGCTGCCAAAAATGGCCAACAAGGGCCGATGAGGGCCACTGGTGTGAGAGTCACCACAAAAACTGGGGCAACAGACACTCACTGATGGCTTCATGTGACAGGGCCCCAAGACAGTTTTTAAAACATTTAGATACCTGAGTAGCGTGACATTTCTTCAACTATATAATTTATTTACTCTGTTAAATATTAATGCTGTGTTAAATCTACATTCTGTAAACAGTCAGACAGAATGCAGCAGATCCACCAGAATATTTGTCTTGTTTTTTACATAAAATAACTGTAGCAGAGACATGCAAGTGTGGCTTCTCTTTTTGATTTTTTTTTTTTTTTTTTGGTTTAAATACAGCCACCACTGCAGGTGTGCTTTTAATTTACTCTGCTGTCGATTTCCTCCCAGATCTCAAGCAGATGCAAATCAGTGGGGCTGTAGGCTTTTTTTTAAACACCAGTCTGTAATTATCTGCTCGTGTTGTTCCTTTAAAATCTTCTCCTGTTGTGCAACAAAGATTCAAGGACAAATTGAGAGATAATAAAGGAGACTTTTTTTAAGAGGCAAGGAGCCACTTAGACATCTGAATGGGTCTCCAAGTGGCCAACGCACTAAAAGACATCTCAGAAGACCTCTAAGAATTTGCAGGCTGACTATTACGAGAAATTGTAAAATTAATATCATGCACACTAAAAAAAAATCACTTGCAGAGTGTAAATGTGAACCCTGCAGATATCTGTGCAAAAATACAGCACATCTCGTCTGAACATATAGAACAATTGCTTTGACAATGATTTGTGAGCATGTGTTCAGAGAGAATGTAAAAACGAGGGGAGAAAAATCATTGGCACAACTCCTGTTGCTAAGGCTACTGTCCCTCGCGATGCAGCTTACCGTGTCAGTGTGTGTGTGTGTGTGTGTGTGTGTGCGTGTTGAGGAGCTGTGAGGCTGCGCCCATAAGTGTGTTATCAGCATCAGTGTGTGTGTGTGTGTGTGTGTGTGTGTGTTAGATTTCATGACAGATTCTCTCACCTCAGTGGTTTAATGTGTGAGCTTCTGTGCTTCAAGGGAGCTGGTGGAGAGCCAGGTGTTGCCCCTAGTCTGACCCCCCTCTATCAAGGGGGACGACCAGATGAGGAGTCCAAAGGCCATTTTTCGAAAGCAATGCCACTGAACGATATGCTGGTGGTTCTCCGACACGTAAACAGAGATGACAAAGAGTGAAGGTGTTGACATGTCAGTGACTATAAGAAAAAAGGAGGAATTTTGAGTTGAATGCTCCATTCGAGTCCCTCTTTTCTCTATTTAACTACACTACATTGACTTTTTACAAGCAGTAGATTCTTAGATTTTGGCTTTTGTGGCGTCAGATTGACATGCTTTGTGCAAAATATCACCTTCCTCCAACAAACACTACTATTGATTGTTGTGATTACGCTCTTCTTCCTTTTCTTTCAGCCGGTTGACTCAGATTTTAAGACAAGATATCATTCTGTTTTAACATTGTCCATTTTCCATTGAACCAACACTGATTTACTCTGGTTCCCTTCCTCAAAGACCAAACAATGCATCAATATACCCAACAAAGCAGGTGGTTTAAGTTAATTGTGTTGTCTAGGTGCATGCTTTTAATTTGCTTCGGTTGACCTGTCTTTCAAGTCAATTGATCTTAAGGTTTGTTATCATAGACTGGAAAGAGTAGAGTCTACATAATGCATTGCCTCGACAAGGGTGCAAAACCCCATTCACTTAAAAACTCAAGGTAAAACTTAAGGTATGGCAACAAAAAAATGGTCTGGGACAGATTGTCATTATGATTACAGAAAAACAATGGTGATTTAGTGTTTGCAACATACTGTAACCACAGCTTGTTCAGTTTAAAAACACAAAGTATCACAGACATTTTTATGTCTGAGTCAAACATCCAGTAGTTTAAGGGAAAAAAAACAATGCTGGGAGAAAATGAGAACAAATCACTTTGTTCAAATTACTAAGTTCTGCTCTTGATTACATTTACAAGCGACAATTGATTGTGTTTACTGAAAATGTTGTTGCTGTCCTTGTGTTTTCACAGATTTGTTTGTCTGACAGGCTTACACACACATTCAGGCTCTAGTTTGCTGTTGAGATATTTTTCACTGTATCAACAAAGGATTTAGCTTTTCCCTCTGACTTGAATGATTAAGAACAGACTGACAAGCTGAGAAATTCTCGGTTACTGTGACTCTTTTCTTTTTTCCTTTTGTTTTTGCAAACACAGTGTTTTTGCCGTCTTTGCCAAAATGTTCCTATAATTGATGTTGCAGAGGATTCCTGCTGCACATGGCGAGAAGGGAGCTTATAAAAGCTCCATTCAAGAAGCAAAGACAGTGCCCCAGTTGCAGGTGTACAGAGACTTTGCTTTGAATTTTTGGGGCTTCTGATTTTATGCTCTCAACTTTTCAGGCAGGAAGGTAATTGGACAATAGTGAAATATTCATATCTGAAATTTTCAAAGATAAAAGTAAGCTTAGGTACTTGATTGCAATAGAAAAGATATTTTCAAGAATGTGGAATTCTTTCCATAGATACCTGACACACACATAGGCTTTTGAACCATTTTGAATGTACAATCAGAACAATATTTATGAATGTAAACGCAGCTCACAGTCTTATAAAAAGGGTTACAGTGCCTGCTGAGGCTTTTGTTCAACTTTGTTATCTTCTCTCCCTGCACATGTGGTACTTTATTATTGTGCCACCGCGAACTTGTTAAAATACAAATACACTTTTATTCTTCATGCCTTTTACAGATAAATATGACTCATTCTGCCTTCTTGTCATGTCATGCAGAGTTTGAGTCTTTCCAATTTTTTTTTAATAAAAACTGCATTTAGATAGCTTGTACATTTAATACACTGCGATAAACACAATTTCTTTTCTTTGAGCAGGTTTAACATGGACGTATTTCATTGTTGTGTGAAAGCTATTGACAACTGAATTTCTCTTTAGTGGATACCAGATTAAAGAAGAGAGTGGAGAGGAATTAATGTGGTGAATGTCAGTAGGTTTATACTGAAACTACTGGCATAGACTGGTTGCCTACTGTTGTCTCAGGATTAGTTAATAATTTCACTCACACTCAGCTTCAAATATCTACTGTAGGATATCAAATCATTTCACAAAACAGATATTGTCTGAAGCTAAAGTTGTTTTTCTCCATATTTCTTCTCATGACTGACTGTATAAAGCATTTATGTAGTCTCTGTGACGTCACCTACAGTATTTGTTAGCATTAAAACACTAACCGAAACCAAACTTAATAGAAGAATAAACACTCTCATGTACAATGTGATAAGATCTAAGAAAAAAAAGACAAAGCCTTCTTTCCTAAAAATGTATTGATATGCTAATATGGAAGTTGCATGTATGACCAATACTGCAGCTAGTCACCATGGGTGATCAAGGTGTTTTGGCTTTACTTCTGAGCAGCTGTCATGTTGCCCATCTTTATACAGTCATTGGTTTCTTCTCTTAGCTTCATCAGCTTCACCTTTAACAATACATTAAGCTGTTACAGTGCTCTACAGTAATTTGATTGTGGATGTGATTGTGATCTGTCCATCATGCACACACCCTCACCCACCATACTACACACATTAACTTAAAGCCATCTCCAGTCATGCTTGTACTAATGCCTTGGGAGGCTTGCGGTAATTACCCTTATCGACTTCTCCAGAGGCATTGGAGTCATGGGTTATCAGAAAAGGAATCCAATTACAATGCAAATAAAGGTAAGTTGAGCAGACTGATGGAAGTCATGTTTCATGCTTTATTCCTTCTCTCTCTTGCCGTTGGTGAAAAAAACAGAGAAATCCAATTATTAGCTCAAACTGCATTGATTGTGCCTTCCCCTGATAGGGTATTAGGCATAGCCTTCAGGGAAGGGCAGGCAGTGTCTCCCTCAAAAATAATGGCTTGGTCTGAGGAAGCTGGGAACAACACATTGCTAACAAAGGCTTTGTCATCTAATCAAACAGGCACCCTGTATCCTCCAATGCTTCAATAAACCTGCACCTTTGATTATCATTTAACAGCTGAACCAGTCCTGCAATTATGCCTGCCATATGTGACAAGCTGCAAACATCACGTACGCACAGTACAGTACAGTAAATCAAACAGTTGCCAGCAACAAAAAGCATGAATGGGTCTTAAATGAGGTTTTGTGACGTGTGCATTTTGCCATGTGCAAAGAAAACAAGCCCTGTGATGAACACCCACATTAAACACACAACCCACATAAAAATGCACATGAAAAAGAAATTCCCCCTACGTGGACTGGATATCTATCATTTCATCATGACTGCCCGCTACTTATGCATGGATGTGAGAACAGACAGAGGACTGGAGACTAAAGATACAGTATGGAACTGAAGTTAAGATGTAATAAGAGAGAAATATGCATGTCCACATGTCAGGGATAGACAGAGTACCAGAGGAGGAGCCTACATGTGAACCATAGTGTCATATAAAATCACTCTTTAATGAAAGACCCCCTTCAGGCGTCAAACTAAGGTGCGAGAATATGCCAGCATACACAAGCACAATGCATTGCCCTGACTATGAACCACAATATGTTAAATTTCTCTTATATTAACAGACATTTACAGCCTATGCATTTGACTGTTGATCAATAATACATATCCATATAATGACTTTCCATAGTGTAGCTTTACTGCCTGATTTGCATCAGTTAGCCAGCTCAGGAGATGCTGCATTTGTTCACAGATTAATTATTGTACCTGATCTTTTAATGCTGTTTAAAGTTAATCTTAATCATAATCCATAGTGACATCATCCACAGTGTTTTATTGTATTGTAAGTATTTTTTGTGCTGTTCATAAACTTCTGGGTTTAAACCAAGCATAGCTTCACTTCTCACAGCAGCTGACACTCAGAGTGGACATATACATTTAGTACACGTACCTGCAGCTGAGTGCAGGGTGTCACCTCTCTGGACATGAAGCTCTCTGGGGCTCAGATCTCATGCAGCTTTGACACGGCACAAGATTCTTCTTCTCCACTGCAGCTCCTGATGAGGCTCCTTACGTTTGTTCCAGTCCCTCACAGTTAATCATTTGCCTTTTTTCACTATAATGGATCCAACTTTAATGTAGTTAAGCACTAGAGTTGAAATCAAAATGCATCTAAATAAAAGTAAAATGCCTGATGACTATAAAAATAATGAATTTGTGACAGGGATAAGAATAAACGCCATTTTTTACTTACACCCTGCCACATACACATATGTGAACAGCCCCATAGAGTTTGTTATTAACAACAATCCTAGGAGATCTGATCACAAGTGGTCAGCACTAAAGGTGTAAGTCCACTCAATGCATCTTCAATGCATCTTGAGATCCTATCACTCAGACCACATCAGCAGGTGGTCTGGGACACATGAGGGTACATCCTTTTAACAGTGTAGGAGAACATGTCCTGGGCCACAGTGAGGGACCGTGTACTCAATAGGCGTCTTTTCTAGATGCACACTGAACATGCTCTTCAAAGTCAGTCCTCAGACTCCCATAGATCACCCACTTTTTACTTTACAACTTTACAAAATGGCTATGAAGAGTTCTTAATCATTCATGATCATTCTATTAGAAGCTTTTTAATTGTAAAAGCACATCTTTTTATTGCTGTACCAGAGGTCCCCAGTGCTGTGGAGACTGGTCTGACTGTGCAAGACTTCTCCATGTCTGTAAGAGAGTCTTGTGCCAAGTTCATAGTGCAGTATTATAGCCCTGATTTCCCACATGTCCTTAGTTTTTGCAAATTGCTGACCAATACCAGAGGCAAATCAACGGGACCTCTGATGCTCGTGGCCCAGCTTAGGCAGATGAATCTATGCAGAATCCTCAGTGTTCAGCACTGTGACCAGTCTTTAACAATGCTCTCGGTTCAAATCTCAGCCAAAGTCTATTTTGTGCCTTGTTTGCTTTGTATTTTTATGTATGTGTTTTCTCCAAATGCTCTGGCTTCCTCCCACACCAAAAGAAATCTTAGTTAAGTATTAGGAATACACCTGTCACAACAGGTCCTCTGGTGCTGCAGAATGGCTACTAACATCTTCTAAATTGGTCTAATGGGACTATTCTGAATGATAAGTTTCCCCACCAGGAACAATAAAGTATAACTGCATTTAGATTACAAGTGCTGACACTGTAGCATTATGGCACTGGCAGGCTTGTATTTACAGTTACATTTAATGTTACAAGTTTCCCTCTTGCCATAATGAATTATGCAGCAAAGACTGCTGAGTGCAAAAGGAGGAGGAAGTAAAAACAGATTTAGATTTGCAAGTCTGCTCTAAAGGTGTGGGTCTGACAGCATATGGCAGAACAATTATTTAAAATCAGTCATCATTCATTTCTCTTTGTGCCTGGAAATCTGTCTTTCTGCAATCTGTCCGTCGTTTCGATATTTTATGTAATGTAGCATTAAGGTTTATAGCCTTTGTTCTATTATGGAAACATTTCTGTTCCTCACATATACACATATCTTATGAAAACAATTTGTAGTACTCTACTGATCTCTTAAAATTTTATGAAATGAATACCATGTCCTGGAATACAAAATGCTTCTTCCACATTGAGTAAACAGTGTGAGGTGGAAACTTGACAGGAAATGTAACAGGATACAAAAATAGCAGAGAAGACAAAAGAGAAGCTGAGGTGAAACAGAACTCTGATGTAATTCGCTGGTTACTTATTTTTATTGGAAACCAAGTAAAAATACTGTCTCAAAACATTTTTTCGATGTGTGGAAATTAAATCTACACTTATTCATGTCAGCAACAGGGAATTTGCATTTAACAGACTTTGGGATTGTGTCAAGGTTGAGTGTCTTGCTTGACATCACTTAATTGGTGACTGAGGGAGGGGTATTACTTAACACTACGTGGTTTCATGAGAGCAGATGGGCAGAAAAAGAGGACAAAAGTATATATCAAGGCAGAAAAAATAATAAATAGGGACCTGAGGACTCCTTAAATGACTAAAATGTGAGCAAAAGCCACACTACTAATGATTCAGCCTCTCTGATCTTTTAACTCGGTTTTTCCAAAATGTTTCCACAAAGGCCTTCTTTGCTATCAGAGTAAACTCTGACTCTGATTAAATGACTATTTTATAGAAATGTCTTATTATTAGCAGGCTGATTGGGGTTTATGGCCTAAGGAGAAGAAGGTGAGTTATACAGCTCTTGTTACACACACCTGCAGTTTGACTCATCTTATCTTGTGTAGAGAGTTTAATGTTAATAACCTTTGTGGTATTTCTCTTTCAGATAATTGTAAATTGCAGATCAGGGCTCTCTCAGACAAAAAAACAACCTCAGCCTTCATGCAGTAATGTCAAAAAAGGATTTTACCTGTCCAAACTTACTTCAAAGACCTAAAGTGCTGCTGTCAGATGAAGACAGGGCCCAGTGGATGATAATGTCAAGGTTGCTATGGAATTGTTTCTGAAGGTCCAAGATGCTTTTACATAGATGGGATCAGTAAGCTAAATAAATGCTAACATGAAGGGCCCTATCGTACACGTGCGCCCGGCGCAAGCGCAAGGCACATTTGACTCTACTGCGCCGGGTGTACAATAGCAAATGCGCCAGGACACGCCTCCATTCCGCCTTTATTCTCAGACCTCCCGCCCCTTGGCACACAGACCCGGCGCAAGTGGATTTGCTATCGTACACTTGTGGCAAAAATGACACTTGTGCCGGGTGCACGATAGCAATGACACCTGCGCCACTGGCCCACCGCGTTTGCGCCGGGTGTACCATAGGGCCCGAAGAAGTGTGTAAATAAAGGAAGGGACAACAAGAAAAAATAAATGTGCAAGGTTTTCTTAAACTCACTCTGTCCACCACAGGCTGTCAGCTCATTAATCACCCCTCATATCTCTGTTATGAAGACTTTACCTCCTGAGAAAAGTCTGAGGAGAACAGAATATCAGCATGCTTTGCTGGTTTTACTCACTTTAAGACTCTTTTATGAAAACAACATGCCACTCTGCTGATTATGTGAGAATAAATACCAAGAAAAATAACCACACAACTGGGTTTCTTATTTTTTATCTGGCTTGGTTTTACTGTGTAATTACTGCAGATGGGTACAAAACGACAGCAAAATGTTCAAATAGTGTAATCTAGCACCTTGGGAGGAGATTGCTTTCTAAAGGCTCTCAAAGGACACCATCACCATGGAAATGACCAGTCTCTGAAAATAACAGAAATTATCTCTGCACTGTAATTATAGGTATAGAAGCATGCACACCGTTAATTATTTGACACATTTTTTTCCCCCTTTAGAAGGGCTTTGCATGTATGAGTGACAAAGAAAATAATATGAAATGGAGTCGTGGTTGTGTATCTTTTAAGGATAAATCACAAAGTGCTTCACAAGAATAAATACAACATTAACACAACTATTCTCATGAAGCTTGTTGTGTTAGTACAACATCAGTTGAACATGTATCCCTTCACTGATCACGTAGCATTGTATACATCAGATTTACGTCATCTCTGTGGCTATTAAGGGTCTTCCTTTCTTCCTCTGTTGCCGTGGAAACGATCAACAGATGTACGTAGCTTCACTCCTGGAACTGCATCATAAATCCCCATTACAACCAGTACTGATCAATAAGGTTATCTCGGGTTGCAGTTTTGTAATTTTGTTGTGTGGGAAGTGGTTTTACAAAACCTTTATAATTTGAGGCATACCTCACTGTCAGAGCTACAGATTTAAATATGCAGTATGTGATATTCTGTCGCTGGGGATATTTCAATCTAAACAATGAAAAAAGAGGAGTAGATTGAGCGTGGGATCATGGGAGACATTGTTTTTTATGTTAAACAACTGCTATTGTTGATAAAAAAAGCTTTTGAGACTCAGACAGAAATATTCATAAATTTGTTATTTTTGATCTGTTATTTATGTGATGTTCTCTGACTTTCTTCCTCACTCTATGACGTAACATCTGGTCTTTTCCTTGTCACCATTAACAGGCAACAAAACTAAAGTTTTGTTACCTTGAATAAATTATGTATTTATTTGGTTTTGAACATTACTGAAATCAGGATAAGATAAATATATAACATTAGTTTAGTCACTTTTATACATTATAGTACAGGGATTTTACATCTCATATGCTTAAGTCATGTGGTGCCTAGTCATATAACTTATTCTGAGTAGCATTCATTTCAGCCATTTTCCCCCTGACTATTACACTAATTTCATCCCTAATTACCCTCTGTGTCAGTGATGATGATGGTAAAAGAATTAAAAGGTAAAAATCATCTGGTCTAACAGACATATACAGAGGAATATCATCCGCATAACAATGAAAACTAATGTTATGATTGCAGATGACTGGAAACACTGACTGGAAACAATTAAGGGCAGACAGTAGAGGAAAACGTGGACTCATTATAGCAGACCATTCAAAGATGATCCCCTTGGCCACTGAAATTAGATAATCTAGATAAAATGCTACAATTATCCTAATCTCATTTAAAAATCAGCTCCTGACTCCATAAGGCAATACAAATATTGAATTTGATTGATGGGGTTTTTACATAATTTCATCACATAACTTTTTCCGCGGTTTCCGGTATGCACATTTTGTCATTGCAAAAATGTAATGGTGGATTGTGGCCTTGGGTTTAAATTTTATAGTAATAAATATTTCTTAAAAAACACTGTGGTATACTTAATAGTTTGTTTAGTTACTTTAGCTTTATTTTTAATTTGCTGTCCATTTGTTCTTTTGCTTATTCCAAAATCACTGTGGCTGCTTCCACATAGTGAAATATCTCTCTGCAAAAGGAGGATTTTTCCTGCAGAGGTCACTGCTCACAGGCTGTGGACATATATTTAGTTTTTGCTTTGACGTAGCAGTAGAAAGAAGCAAAATAGACTTTTATTCCATCACCGAAAGGTAGATGAGCTGATGATATAGAGATTTATATCACACTGTGTTTGTGTGTTTTTAAAAGCCAACCAAAATAGTGTACTGAGATTTGAGTCTCAAAACCACAGCAATGCCCTTCAGTAATGCTAAAAGGTCAGTCTTTAATTACCCTGCTATACCTGCAGATAGAAAGTGATTAAGGGGACAAACCCTGTTTATGTTATTGACAAGTTATAATGGAAATTCTAACCATAAGATTAATAAATTGTCAGGAAATTCTAATAACATTTAGAAATTGATTATTTTTCATGATAACAGTTAGTAAACTTTCACTTACACTGAAATCAGCAGTTTCGCATGATGACCTTCAGGGTGAAAAAAGATAAGTGAAAAATGTGTAATTAAAAATGTGACAGTGATCCGATTATTGTTCACAGCAGCTGAAGTGGAACTTGCTGCAGTGTCACTCCAATCTGCTACCAACAGCAGGTTAATGGACTCGCCTGCAGGAAACAGGGGAATGGGTGAGGATGGGACAAATAAAAGCAGCTGTGAGAAGACATCAGCCAAGTAAGGTCAGGCTAAATGTCTTCCAGGCTTTTAATTCCTCAACTCTGAGAGGGAAAGAGAACTCTTAAGCCCCTGGGAGCTTAGCCGCTGAATGTCATACAGCAGCATTTAGTTACACATCTACACACATACAGTTCAGTGCTCATCCCCTGTGTTTTTTATATAATGTCTAAAAACAGTCCAGTCTCTAAAGGGCAACAAAACAGTACAAATTTCAGTCACAGAAACATCTTATAGAGAAAACAAGCAGAAAGAGGAAATATAGTGAGCAAATTGCTGATAAGAGATCTTTGCTTATCATAATATTATTTATTAACCATATTTTGGTTCCACTATACTTTTAAAAATCCATTATTTCAGGTCATGTGTCAGATTAGTGTGTGGTACTGCTCTTGTTAGCTCAATGGACTGAAGGTGTTGGAGTGTGCTAACTAAACCATATGGGACCTGGTCAAGTTAAATGGAATAAGACAGAGACATAATGGTTTTCAGCAGATAAAACATGCTTAAGCTGGGGGTTAATGCCCCATGTTCACACAATATCAAAATCATTACTGTGCAATAGAATATGCATCTTACAGTCAGATATTACATGGAGATTCAAGAAGCAATCAGCTTAGAGAGGGAAAGAGAAATGATGTTGTTTGTTATCTTCTGGTTTAATTAAAGTGGCCTTCATTATTGAAAAAGTAAAAACACAGCACAGAGATGGATGCATTTTGGTGTGTTATGTTAGATTTCTGTTACAGATACACAAAGAGAGGAAAAGATAGAAGAATCTCACAGATTTGATGGACCCATTAAAGCTGAAAGCATTTCAATTGAAGAGATTCAATATAACACCACAGGGAGTTCATGCCAAACACAGCAGAAAGCCACAGGGAGGACAGCAGAAAAGCAACATTAGAAAACTTTAAACATGAGAAAATTATATGACATATTTTTTTCACGCATTGGGCATTAACTCCATAATAAGAAAAAAGAACAGCAAAGAGGATTTTTAAATATTACTTCTCTTTCTGCATAAACACAAGCAGTCAAGTTAGGAATCATGAAATAGTGTTGTTAAATGATCCAGTTTATTGTCTGCGAGAATCAGAAATGCCTGTTTTGCCCTCAGTCACTAAGTATGTTTGAATCACATTAAATCACAGAACAGAATTTGTCAGCAAAGAGCTCATAGTCTAAAACTAAATGATGTTAAACACAGCCTCACACAATAAAAAAACAGATATTATCAGAATGCATTACTTCCACAGCATGAATGATTTTTTATTGCTGAGTTGTGACGATAAAAAAACAGTTATTCAGGAGCCCACAAAGGAGCTGTTGGTGAGCTTGCTTCGGGAGGTGAAGAATAATTAGAAGATAGTTCAAATGCTGAAGAATCTCACGACATATGGCGTCAGACTGTGATGCGTGACAGCTTCAAGTCTTTATCCTCAGCCTGTTGACTCGACATATTCAAATACTGAATACTAATAAAGGAGAGAGTTCTGTAACTTGGCATAAAAAAAAACTAAAAAGACTGTTTTGACTCACCCATTGTTTCTGATAACACTTCAAGCTTTTTCTTGTATTTGTGTATCATTTGAAATTTTAGTAATGAAATTAACCAGTTGTGAATTCAAAGGATAAGTGTAAATATAACATTACGTATAAGTTCTCCAATTTATTTTATAATTCATATTTTACACTGCATGTCTCTTTAAATACATCTGTTTCCATTAACTTGAATATTTCACTGAAATGTCATCAGTTTACTTCTGAGGCATCAGGGGTAGTTGGGGTTGTTAATGCCTTGTTATTGAGCCAAGTTGCTGATTTCTCTCAGGCACTTAAGTCTTTCTGTGTGGCAAATGGCACAGCACCATTAGCTTGCTCTTGTACAGTATCTAATTGCTAAGCCCATGTTTCAACCAGCTTTTAAATTCAGTTTGTGTTTCAACACAGATTACCCATGAGTCTATTGTAATCACCTGCATCATTCATCACAACAAAACAAGTCTTAGGTATACAGCTTTTTAATTTTAGATATTGTCTGAAAATAACATATGAAAACATTAATGTGCATGCATTACAGCAAAAATAGATCCAGAACATTTTTTTACTGGGTGGGATGCTTCCCCCTCAATAAAATACAGTAAGATGATGGAAATTAATGAGGAAGCAATGGCAGGTTGGTGGTATGGTTCAGTCCTCTTCCAAGATAGATAATCAATAGATCAGCTGATGGAGAGTATGGTGTTGGAAAGAGCATCTAGTGGCACCAAAGGACCTTGACCTCACAATGGTCTAACCAGCCTCATATTGGTGATTTAATAGGTTGGCCTTGCTGTCTTTCTAACCTCTCCCCTCTTAAACAGTTCAAACTGCTAAAAATTCACAGTCATTTATCCAGATATTCTGCCCAAAGTGTCATCCATCATTTTATCTGCAATTAATTTCACACATTTTTTTTTCTTCTCCTAACATTGAATCAATACTGGAACTCTGTCATTTATCATCCTCAGGCACTTGCACGACTGTCCACAGGCTTTTGATAAAGCCCTCAAAGGCTTTCCTGGAGCTTAGGATGTTTTATTCATTTATTATTATAACAAAACAAAATTAATACAATAGGAAACATAAAAAGTTCACTTTGTATCCTTTGTTGATAACTTTGTACAAAAAGAGTTATTTTTTATGGTTGAGAAATAAATAGTCTTTTAATTTGTTTAAGGCAGGCAGTTTTTTTTCCCAACACCTGCATAAGCAACACTTTAATTAAGACTTTGTGGAGGTTGGTTAGTGCAGTTACAATTAGTTAAATATTAAAAAATACAATTAAAATCACATATAGTTTCCTCTAGGGTACAAATGTGAGATAATAGCTCTCTTTGGGAGACGTCAGGAGCATTATTCAGTGAGACTTTGCAGTGAAATGAAAGTTGTCCAAGTTTTAAGTAAAAAGGTATAAATTATCATCTTTTCATGCACCAAAGATCAGCTGGTGTTAATGTATATAGTAGGGCTGTCGAAGTTAATGCGTTAATAACGCGTTAACTCAAACTCCTTTTAACGGCACTAATTTTTTTAACGCGCGATTAACGCACGCACGGTCTGTGCCTT
>JAPZDY010000006.1:12935250-12949797 GCA_029783645.1 Ctenochaetus hawaiiensis | reverse complement strand
CATTTGGTTTGTCATAGTTTTTGTAAAGTAATGATACATAATAATAATAAAAATAAAAAAATATTTAAAATTTAATTAAAAGGTTCCACATGCTAGCACTCAAAGGTGAAAGAAATGGAGCTGGCTCAGGTGTCATTATGCCACCATGGCACCACAATGGGGGTTCAGCGACCTTTGGCCTGCCCAAAGTTGATGCTAGAGCCAATTTTTTTTTTTTTTTTTTTGCTAAATGTCCTCACAGCCCAATCAAACAAGGGAACCCTATTGAGATGTCACTGGTGGTCCAGTTCATTTAGCGGTGTCTGCCCTGATCCTAGGTTGAGGTTGGATTTTTATCATCCCCTTTGTTAAAACAAATAAAATAATAATGAATAAAATATATTACATGTATGCTGGCATATTATGATATATCATATGTTTTCATTCTTTTTCCATCTGCACTGTTTCTAGGGTACACACTCTCCCAAGTTCAATCACCGACAATTCAGAAATGTAATCATTCAAAGCCAGAGTAAAACTGAACAAGTCCGTGGCCTGGCTCATGCTTTCTGTTTGGATTAATGACAACAGGGAACAGCTTGATGTGATCGACCTTTATCTGCTGGATTTTCACACATTGATGAAATGGTGCTTCTGAAAATGACACTGTTGGCAAATTCTAAATCCCTGTTACCAGGCGATCCAACCACAATTGCATCATTTCACTCTAGCATTAACCATTCTCACACACCTGATCAATGTTTACTATCTTTAGCACAGAACATAAAAAAAAACATTTCAACAACCATTGTTCAATACACAGGTCTGTGCACTTTCTTTAAATTATCATGAAGCAGTTACATAACATCTTCCATTATGATATATTCTCATTTTTTCTAAATATAAATATAAATCAGATCTGTGCATACAAATTTTACTTTTCATTAAATATTCTCACAGTATATGCAATCGTAGGAATAAACACTGCGGACTGAAGAGAACAGCGGATTTTCTGTAAAGAAAAATAAAAAGACTACATCAAATTTAGTCACTGAATAGTGTCGCATGTCCAGCTCCATTAAAATAAGCGCCCACGAAAATGTCGGTGCTCCTCGTGGATGTGTGCGCCTTCTTTTGTCCTTTACGGTAAACTGTAGTCGTTTGTTTTGAATGCCTGTCGATTATTAGCACAATTTACATCTCCTATTTTTATCAAAATATGCTAGCGTAAGCTTTGAAAAATAATAGTTTGAAAACATGCTGAAAATATCTGAAAATGGTAAACAAACGTAGAAATTAATCAAAAATAGAGGTGGATCGATGACGTGTACGTTTGGGTCCTTCTGACTTCCGGGTGTGCATAAACAGATAGCAAACTGAGTTGACTCGCCTTGAAGATGTGAGTTTCTACACTTGTTTTGCATATTTTGTCTCAATATATACTCACTTTTCATTAAACAGTACTGGGTGGTAATAACGCTCATTTTGTCATCTTTATTAGGTCTAAGGTAACGTTTAAAATTACCCTGACGTCGGACCCCCGGCTGCCGTATAAAGTGTAAGTAAATTGACAGCTCAGCGTTCACAGCCTAAACGTTACATTTCATTTTTTTCATTCTATTAATTCACATTATATATCACTACTAAATCGTATTGCGTTTTTAGATGCATATGCTCAAATCTGTGGTAACAAATTTAACTTGTGTAACATAAAATATGATGAGTGAGTCAACATCTGTTAGTGTAAAGCTGCGATTCACATGCTATGAAGAACAGTTAGACCAGATAACAGTACCGACCAATATCTTCCGTTTTAGACATTTCAGTGTGACTGGCATTGCAATCTTTTTTAATTTATACTCGACAGGTTAATGACAGTAATGTCACTTTATCATTTGGTTCTTTTTGTCTGTGTGACAACTTTGAGTCCCATTGTAGGATCACATTCACGAAAACCGCTATACAAAAATGTGCATCAACATAGGCAGAACTCTGATCAAAACCGAGATAATAGCCTGAAGGAGCAGCAACAAAAACATTTAAAGACATTGCTGATTGTAAAGTTAAACTCTCAAATATATTGTGAGAAGGATTTTTTTTTTCTTGTGACATGTAACAAGTTATGGCAGGCTTTGGTCTCTGTGAGTGGTGTAATGTTTAAGTGTGTTCTTAGTGCAATCTATGTCTGCTGTGTTTAGTCACCCTCAAGCACAGACATGAAAATGCATTTAATTTGGGGCTCATACAAAATGATAAACATGAAATAAGAGGTTTTTTCAAGTTTCCACATTGCACTTGCCCTCCAAACCTGCAAGAAAACGAGATTTTCATTGCATTCAGGGTGAGCTTAAAAAGTTTTTCTTATTTAGCAGAGGACTTGGGCTACCAATATAAAAAGTCACCACTAAATCAATGTGTATGTTATCCTAGAAATTGGAGCCCTCACTGACCTGTCTTTCAGTTTGGATTTATGTTTTTAGGATTCCCTTTGTTTGTTCTCTGCACAGTAAATACAGTGTTAGAAAAAGTCATATTGTTTTAAGAAGCAGCATACTGTATCTTCCATAGGTCAAACACATATTGACAGGAGTGATAAAAATCAGGCTCAAAATGCCAACTGAAATTGTGAGCGTTATTTTACTTCCACAGCCATTTTTATTGTATTATGCATGGCTAAAGTTCCAAACAGAGCTTCATGTTGAATTTTGCCCTCAGTGTGCTGCAGCTAAATGTCTGCAGCACACTGAGGGCATACAATCTTTTCTACCCTTATGTTTTAGTAATAAGTTGATTCACTAATGAGGTCAAAGAATCACTGCACCTGTTAATAACTTGAGTTAAATAGAGAGAGATTATAATGTTAGTAATTATGGCATCATCTTAATTCTAGCAGAGGACTGAACTTGATTACCACATCAGTCTGCTCAGCCTACTTTAATAATCACACACATCACATCAACTTACGACTCACTGTCAATTAAGATTGTGAAGAGGTCTCTTTATAATCCAAAAAGCTTTCATGCTCTCTCATAATGCTGTAGGCTCCTCTTTCTGACTCACTGCTCCACCAACTCTGTTGATTGATTTTGCACCCCGCCACCTCAAGTTCTTCTGTTTTACCTTATGGGGTGGTTACATCCTCATCCATGTGGGTTTTTTTTAAACTTCACATCTCAGCAAAATGTGTCTGTTGGATTCTGTTCTATAAAAACCTTGAGGGGTGTCTCCATTAACTCTGAAAACTGCACCGCAGGATTAATTGCATAAGCATCAAGCTTGAAGTGTTCACCTGTTTATGTAATAAATAGTCATTTGATAGAAAGGACTCTAACAGAAGCAATGTTACACTCTATCGAGCCCTGTAAGGAAATACTACTGTTATTCTCTTCGCCAGAAATTCACTTCAGCAGCTGTTAAGCTGTAAGGGACTTTCTCTAAAACACTCTAAAGCAGCCTGGGTACTTGTTGATCAAAGCCCAGGTTCACAGGTTGAGAGATGATATTTAATCATGTGGCATTCCTGCTTTAAAAAATGAATTGTAAAACATGCTGAACAAAAGAAAGGCTAGATTTAATGATGTTTTTAAATCCTTTAAAATGTTTTTGGTTTATTGCAGACTAAGTGTCCCAGAGAGCACACCATTCACAGCAGTTCTGAAGTTTGCAGCTGAGGAGGTAAGATAACTTTTTTATGTTACACTATCAGTGTGTCCAAGTCTTGGATATTATTTTCATGTGGGCCTCTCTGCAGCAGTAGTATTTAGCATTAGTGTCCTGCAGGAGCTATGCATAAAAAGATATAGTATTTTAGCAGATTGTTCTCACAGACTTGATCCCCTCAAAAATTGGACGCTGTGTGAAACATAAGTAAAAAAAAAACACGTAATCATTTGCTAAAGAACACTGATTTACTTGAGTTTTACAGTGTGTTCCCAAGCTCATATAGTGGTATCTTTTTTTTCATATCTTTCATAAAGTGGCTAGCCTGACTCCATCCTTGCTTGTGTATAAAAGGGGCTTTTAAAGATGCTCCCTTCATCCCCAGCCATGGTACTATCACCTGTTACCGATGAACCTTTTTACCTGTGGAACGTCAAACTGGTTGAAGCATTCCACAATTTTCCCAGTCTTTTGTTGATCCTTTCCCAACTTGTATTTGAAACATTTTGCTGGCATTAAATTCATAGTAAGCATATATATACAGAAATCAAGGGAGTTAATAATATAAAACATTCAATACAAAATATTATACTATTTTCAATTAAGTGTATTGATCAGAGAGGATTAGCAAATTGTCAGATTTTGTTTTTGTTTACACTTCAATATTTTTGTAAATCAGCATTGTACATTTAACTGACCATATTTGCAAGTGTAAAAATACTGATTCAGTGTTGGTCTCACAAACATTGTATCAGTCAGGCTGTAATCTCTCTAATATGCCCTCCAAGGCATCATAATTAGGTAACTGGTATTATTATTGTTTAGAGAATTTAGCTGCCTAAACAGGCCATGAAATGCCTCATGTGTCACGCACACTTTTTGCACATAGCTGTGAAAAGTGTGTGTAGCACAGCCAAAGCCCCCTTTTTTCCAATTGCAATGTACTTCATTTTATGCACATAAACACACATCAGAACTGTGGCTGAACACATGCTGACAGACTGAAGCTGCTGCTGAGGTTCTGATTTGTTGATATGCTGTTTCTTAAGTGTGCAGATAGTTAATTTGCTTCTATAACAAAGCACCATACTGATAGAAAATAATTATCACATTTTACTTTACACTTAGTCTTGGCTGCTCCATCAATCCAACAAAGATAGCCTGCTGAGCTGGATAATGTTAATCATTTATTAGAGTCTAAAAGTAGAGCCTGTTATATAGATTTACATACATCAATCTGAGAAACTGTTATTTTGTCACAGACCCACATGTTAAAGTGGTTTGTATAATTGAATGTAATTATCCAGTGCCAATTTTTAAATGCAATAAGCTGGGGTATTATTTAAAGCCTCTTCATAAGAACTGATGTGACTGATGCTTTGGACAGAGAGAAATCACAAGTTAAATTTACAACAGATTTAAATTGAGTGACATGGCGGAACTGGGGTTTTTACCCAATAATCCTTCATAAAACTTCACTTTATCCACCAGTTACAGTTTTATCCATGCTACATGAAACAAAGATGATTCATTCTCGATCTAAACTGTATTTCATGCATGCTTGCTTGTGCTACCTGGGAGTAGTTTGGTGAGCAGCACTTTGCTAACCTTATCTCCCTGGTGACAGACTGCTCCCTCCACCCTTTCCACTGCAAATCCCAGCGAGCTCACATCATCTTCCGTCGATCCCTGAAGTAGGACATGTATTGTGGCCATGCTGAGTGATTTTCTTCCAGAAATTCAAGCGTGGCTATCTTTTCCTCAGGCTCTCTTATAACTGTTTGTGTGAGTGTGTGTGTGGGTACGTGTGAGTCTAAATTTGTGTTAAAACACAAACTCATGCGTGTCTTTCAAGCGTGAAAAGTTGGCAGACAAAAGAATAGAAACAAAACATACCACACAGCGTTTTCTTCTTGCTCATTTTGCCAAGTTTGTTTCCCAAGATGTCATAACTGCAGCTTCGAGTTTGAAGTTGTCACCTGACAAAGTCAGTGCATTGCAGTGCGCTGACTCGGTGGATGAAGCTTTCTTTCTTCATGATTTATTCACGCTGTGTCTACAGGGCAAGTGGAACTGGGTTGCAACATGTCCCTGATTATTAACCAAAATACTTTCTTGCTGCTGAAATTTCTAAAATGTCAAATAATAGCTTTGGTTTTGATTTTCACTAATGGGGATCTGAGTGTGATCATTTTTCTCCGCTTCGTTTTCTCTTACAGTTCAAAGTGCCCTCAGCAACCAGTGCAATCATAACAAATGGTGAGTTCAGGGGAAAAGTCTTGCAGATGAATTTTCCTCCCTTTGGCAAACTACGTGCAAGAGTGAAATGTTTACCAGCTTGACAGCTATTAGGAACCATCATACTACAAAGAGTGTCACTCTTTTAGAAACAATGTGTTTTGACAGAGATGTTCCAAAACTCAGCCGAGTTTCAAAACCTCAACATCAACTGTGAAGATCTTAGGGAACTCTAACAAAATGATGCAGGAAATAAAATGATGAATGAAATACTGACAAGTCAGATAATGATACAGGATATTGATGAGTGAAAACTCCACATGCAGACCTACAAACGTCACCTCAAAATATTGTCTTATTGTTTTTTGCATGAAAATTGCTCAGTGTTTTCAGTATATGTGTGATAATTGCAAAATCCAAGTGAAATAATAAGTTAAGTTTTTAAATATAGTCAGCCAGAAAATTTTTTTTATAAAAAATTGTTTGCTTGCTAGTTTTGCCTTTTTTTTTTTTTATTAAAACAGAGACATAAACAAAAATGTTTCTTGAAATTTCTGCTTGACATTCTCTTAAAGTCATAATCTTTCTATTATTTTACATCTTCACACACAAAGCCCCTTCAGTAAATTTTAAAGCAATAATAGGGAATAGTTTTGGCCATAATATTACACAAGCACCATGTGGAATGCTAGACAAATTTACTGAGTCAGTTTCCTGAGGTTTCAAAGGAGAAAAACTTCTTGTTTTTCTTTCACTCTAAACCTCTCGAAGGTACAGAGATTTTGGCCATCAATCCACAGAGTACAGGCAGTTCTCTATTTCTGTTTCTGCTACTAATTCTACTTAAAAGGCATCAAGTAATCTATGGCTTTTATTGATCTGTATTGGCTACCTGTGGGAATTACAAGAGTACTAATGCCACTTATCTCAGCCCTCAAGCCCACTTATACAAACTGGCCAATAAATGACACAAAGTTTTATTTTCTCATCAGAGACATGAAATCTAGCTAATTAAACAAACATGCAGTACAACAGTCATTGTTAATAGTAGTTATTATTACTTTACTACTAGGTTTAAGGGTTAATAATTGACCTGATTTATTTCCTCATGCGACATGAACTATTAAGGCCAAAACTACATAAAATTCAATAGTTCGAATTGAAAATAATGTCCCGTCAAGAAAGAGCTGCTGTCTGCTAACTAGTAGGTACATGTTAAAAAACCCGGAGACTGCATGATGTGGAAATGTTTGCCTGGATTCATCCTCATATCATTTGCAAAAGCGGTTACAGGTAAATTGTCAGCTCAATCACTGTTTCCTGACAAACAAACTGCACTGTGCCACATAAAAAACTGATGCTGTTTTTGTTTACCTCTGCTCTGTTCTAACAGTGTTATGAAACTGAGAAAGAGACATTTAGAGGACATATACGAGCAGTATGTCTGATGCCTTCTCCCACAAACTGCAATGTAATCTCAACAAGATGACATTTTTGAGGCGCTATGGGAAAGTTTGGGGTGTGTGAGCTTTGCCATATAACACAAAAATAAGATTTATGTAAAAATGGCTGAGATAAGGCAGACATGTCAAATATGAGTTTTAGTTTTATCAGAGCAGAATTAGTGTCTCATCTGTTATTACTCCAGAGAGAATTGCCTGCCGCTGAGGCACACTTTCATTTTTCGTTGCCTGGTGCAACATCATTATGGATAAACTGATGATATTGTAAATTATCTTTTTTCATTTCTGTGCTGCTCATTTGCATGACGATCTTTCCAGTTGACATTTGATTTTTTTATTCTTTTATTCTCGCCTTGCAGACGGAATAGGAATCAACCCTGCACAGACAGCAGGTGAGTCGTTATGTTGTTTTGGTGCTGTTAGATTGAAAAGAAAAAAAAAAAAGGTAGCTCTTATTCCTCCACAAAAGCCACTCAAGGTGGTGTAACATGTTGCTCTTCCTTCCATTCTGCATTAGGTGCCTCCAAGCATTATAAACCTCAGGGCTTTCTTTTAAGCCCTTTGCCACTTGTCAACGAGCTTTCATGGAAGCATTAGTCACACCAAACTAGAATAAATCGTGTTTCATAATGCACTTTGGTAATGCTGGTGGCATTGTGTTAATAGTCTAAAAGATTATTTGATAAAGCCCCCAGAAGCAGAGACTTCTGTGGGTGGCTTCACACAGATGGTACAGAAATGTAAGGCTGAGTATGAAAGCTTTACTTGAGGTAGTGTGACAAATCGATCTGGGACCAAGCAGTTCCAGTTAATGTAATCAGCGTTTTTTAAGCCAGGCTTGTACAGTCAAGTTAAATTGGTGCTATGATGTGAAGCAGGGACTATTGATAGAGACTGAAGAGAGAAATAATTATGATAAATAAGAAAAGAATTAATGTATTGCAGATAAAAAATATGCATGTCCAACATAAGTGAAAACTGACCAGAGTTTCTGCTGAGGCCACGTTTCATCCAGCCTCTCTTCTTTTCTCTCTCTACGACTTTTACTGTCAAGCAAAAAGATGTGAAAGGGTTCAGGCTGGTGATGCTGCCCTTTGATGAAGGTTTTGAAAATCTTTATTTTTGGAATAAATGCACCAAGTCTGTCCCAAACCTAGAAGATGATGTAATGTTGTACCATGATGCACATTGAAATCACCACTGGGAGTGCTCGAACATTTAGCCACATTCATACTGGTGTTTAAAGGAAATCTGAAGTATTTTTTTTACCTGGATCGAATTTTCTCATGTTTTGTGTCTTAGTTACTAATGAGGACAACATTTTTTTTAAAACTGGTCAAGTGTTGAACAGGTGCACTGTAGTCAGCAAATAAGACAGGGGCTGCAATCTACTCCTTCGGGGCAAATGTGCCATGTCAATAACAGGCTGACACTACAAACACGCTTAAGTTGCTTTTCTGTACCTCTGACAACATAAGGATCCCTGAGTAAATAGACCCTTTTGTCAAAGAATAATATTCTTTTTGTTTGACAAGAAACTGCTTCCATATTGCTCTTCTTAAAGCTGCCAGGCTTAAGCGACAGGAGAGAAAGAAACAGGAATTTTATACTGTAGATCATTGTAAAACATTCCTCTTTTTTTTACCCAACAGAGACGTAATAAATCTTACTAAAACTGTCTTGATTTGCAAAACTCTATTGATTTGTTTTTTTCTCTGTTCCAACAACCATCAGTTCCTGTTTGGTCAAAATAAGCCCTTAAAGTATTGAGAAGAATATGAAGAATATAAGCATTTTAAGTGAAAATACTAGTCAATGGTCAGTGGGGACTGTTTGAACACAATGCCCCGTTCACACAATGCAGGCTTATACATGCACACATAGAGCAAGAGAGAGCAGTGAAAAGCACATTTTCCAGGCTTTAAGTAGTATGCTGCATTGCTTTGACCTGCAGAACACCACTTTGTGTTTCCAGGTTATATATGTATGTATGTAATGACGGGTGACAGGACATATGATTTAATTCATCTGTAAGGTGAGGGCCATTGTTGGTCTTGCACGTCTAGTATCAAACTTACTTCATCTAGTGTTGATCAGTGCAAAGGCCCCCTTTTAGAACCAGATGATATGTGCATTTTTTTCCCCCTAAATTAAGTTATATTTGAAAAACATAAAAAAAAGGGTCAAGGTTGAAAATACTGTAGTTTCTTTGAATGTGATCACAACTTAAAACAACTTTAATCCTCAGATGTTACTGCATTGGTGCTGAAAATATATACACATTCTTGGAGGAGAATTAGTGTGTGATTCAGAGTGGAGTGTGTGAAGAAATATCGCACTGGTTACACCAAAGATGAGGGCTGAGTTTGAAAATAACCCACATTTAACATCATTGGACTTCACCACGTTGGAGCTGGCCTCATACTTGTTTGCATGGAAATGGTGTTTACTGATTCATGAATATAGATGCAGTGCCCCAAAAGGCAGAAACTTAATGTTCAATTAAATTAAAAAGTGACCTCTGACTGGAGGGCGAACAAGATGCACCATGCTGACTCGAGATTCCCACATCATTGCTGAGCCCTTGTGAATCACTTGCTCTCTGTCAGCCTTCTTGGTGTTTCTCAGAGGTTCAAATTGAACATGTTGTCCACATCTCCTTATGTAAGTCATTATCCTCAGCAAAGGAGGGTAATGGTCGACTGGGTTTTCTGCATAGAGTAGAATAAGGCGACGCCTGCTTTGACTGAAGGCAAGATTGGACCTTTTTGTTAAGAAAGAAAAGTGTGGTGGGCTTTCACAACAGCATTTTATCTGCGTAACATCCATGCTGTGTGCTGCCAAGAATAGACTCAGTTCACACACCTCTGTCAGACTGCCTTTTTTCACCCACTGCAGCTGCTCTACCTCACAGCTTTGAGTCAACAGTGGAAACTGATCTGATGTAATTTTACAATGTCTTTGTTTTCACACTTCTTAATCTTACTTTTCTTGTGGCATATCAACAGTGCACTATCACTGATGATTTTGAGAATGAGTTATATATAGATTATCAGCCAAAGTTCTGGTTTTGTAAAACTAATTAGCATATGGGCTTGCTATCTGTGGTTCCATAATTGTGTATTATAAAATATTCAAATGAGCTCACTGTCTGTGCCCACTAACATCCACCTAATTTCTGAACAAGATGCTACTGCAGAAAGTAAACAGCCTGAAAATAAGGCATCAGGAAATGATTTTATTTAAAGACATTCCAATTTGAAATCTTTGTAATTAATGGAAATGTGTAGCTTTTCAACTTTTTTAGAGTATTTTTTGGGGCATTTATGCTTCTATTTTTGATAGGAAAGCCATAGATGTGACAGAAGGCTTTTTAACTTCTATGTAATTTTATAAACCAGTCTGGCAAATGTACTAAACTATACTGCTTTTCCTTTACGTATGAACAACAAAACAAAGTTAGTTTGCAGGATTTTTTATCTCTATTTTGAACAAATCATCATTTCTGACAGTAAAAAGCGTATTTTTTTAGAAGAAAGTCAAAGTTTCTCTCCCAGCTGGTGAGTTGATCACAGTGTATCAGCTTTACTGACAGTAAAACCCGGTATTACACAACACAGATGATAAACTTTGATCCGTCATATGGTTCTTCTGTCCTGTGTTTTTGCAGGGAATGTGTTTCTAAAACACGGCTCAGAGCTTCGCATCATTCCCAGAGACAGAGTGGGAGGACAAGGAGACTGATGCTGCTTTTCCTCGTTGACAGTATAATGACTCACCCGGCAGAAGCATACAACACTTGAGACCCAGGAATCACCTTTGCGCGTGTCATATTTATTTTCTGGCCCAAAACTGACAGTGACTCACGTGAAAATAAATGTATACAAACTTGTTGGTTACATGCACACACTTGCATGCTCTATGTTTCTCCTTCTCAGTTTAGTTTTTCTCTCTGTGCATGAAATTGAATCAAAAGATTGGAGTGACATCAAGAGTGCCCAGAAGTACTGAGTAATTGATATACACAAACACAGCAACTGCATCATGGGAAATATTATACCTAAGTTTAAAATAACAGCAGAGTCAACAGTTACAGCTTTTGTATCTTTGTAAATGACAATAAACTATCAGTATGACTAACAACACATGCTTATTTTACAATGTTTACTTTGGTCTTTATTAGCATTGTGAATATGTTAATGTGAGAAGTGAACCTTTTTTTTAAATATATGTTCAGCAAGCTTGTAAGGACCATTGTTGTTGTTTTAAGTTGCTGTTGATATGCAGATAAATTGTCTGTTCACACTTGAATTTTCATTTTTTTTTATGTCAGGCTACTGTCAGACCAGTATTCCTCAAGCACAAGATAAATACACTTGCATCATGGACCTGTGCTGAACTTGTGTTGTGGACCAGCTTCTCCCACATTGACGTACTTACAGATAAGCATATTTTAGTTAATGTTAAGGAAAAGTGGCTTGTCATCTGTCAGACTGTGCACACACGTGGATCTTTGCTGCCCTCTGTCAGGTTACATTTTAACATCAGCTTGTACTCACCCAAATGCCTTGCTTGGATTAAAATGCAGAGGCCCCAGAATGTGTCACAATAGCTCTCGAGGTAACCGAAACATCAAATTTTTATCTGGAAAATAAATTGTTAAATTGCAGTCTTTTGTTCTGAGTCGTTCTTTTGACAGGCTCTGCTGGCAATTTGAAAAATCTGTGGATAAAAATATAAACCCTCATAATCATTTTCTCGATTATTCTCATCCAAAACAAATCACGAATAATTGGTAGACCAGTAGTTTCTTCTTAAAGCTTCATTATTATTTCTCAGAGGGTTTAATAAAGAAAAACAATTTATTATCCCCTAAATTAATCCTGATCGTCTGAAAAGGTCTGAATCGTTTGTTTTTCAATAGCTTTTCTTCTCCTTCCTGCAACAACAACAATGCATACTTGGTAAAGAAGAAAATGCTGGAGAGAATAATGGAGTGTCTATGCTGTAAAACACCAGAGAAAGCACACTGTTGCATCTCACCATTCATTAGGATGCAGAGGAAGATGGGGGGAGGCGTGCCATCACAAATGGATTTTCTCATTTGTTTTAATCAGAGTCACAGCAGAGCGTTTACCAGAAATTTGCCTCTGAAACAAGAAGGACACAAAATGCAGTGTTGTCCTAAAAATAGGTAATTACTGCAGCTACTTGCAAAATAATGTGTAATTATCAAAATTATGTGCACCTGATTAAAATGGCTACTCTTAGATCCTAAAAATCATTGTTTTTTCCTTTTCTTAAAAATTAATTAGTTCATGCCAGCATAAATATTTGACATTTTACATGCAGACTAAGCACAGGCAAAAGAAATGGCATTGATTCATTAAAAAGCAGGAAATCAGCTCATTTCATCACACCCTCTGATTTTGCGCTCTTTTAGGCATGAAATTAAAATTTCACACAGACAAAGTGAGCACTGCAGGTTAATCTTTATGAGCAACGACGTAGAAAGATGCTTCATAATCACATTTTAGGTTGAGTTCTCAGTCCTGAGCCTAGATGAGGATGAACAAGCTCCAATGCACTTTACAGGGGTCGCCTTGATGAAGTTGCGGCTCTGACTCACACTCATCCACGACCATATCGGCTGCAGCAAGTCCATCATGGCTCCCAGGAAACATCTTTTCCGGCAGCCACCAGAAGGACATGTGATATGAAACTGCAGGCTGTTGGCTCTGCTGTGACACATATACTGCAAGCAGATGTCACATTATGGTCTGACTGTGAGTCTCCGCATCGACTGTGGGAGTCTGTAAAATGAGATGAGACAATGCAAATAGAAAGGGAGACGGGTATGTGAGTGTAGCTGTGGGTTGATTCAATATTTGTGATAATAAACAGAAGGAAAAGCACATTTTAGTAAGTGTTCATTCGGGCTGATTTAACTAAGTGTGGGTGTTCCTGTCCTTTGCTGCTCTAAATCCTTCTGAATACATAATCAGTCACTAAGTTCTTCTTAAAGTGCAGCAGTGTGGGTGGAAGGATGTGTCCACTCAGCCTCTCCCCACTTCACCTGTGACATAAGACATGAAATATAAAAAAAAGTATGAACAACATTCTCCATTTGTCAAGTTACTGAAGTGTAAACCTCTAGAACACCTCTTAAAACACTATTTAAACTGATTGATCTAACATCTCAAAATGCGGCTTAATATGAATAATAAAAAAATAAAAGAGGCATGGGATTTATAGAATGATGTAAAGAGAGTTAAAATTCATTCGCCTGCCCACTCTTGCTGGAGGACTTTTAATTGAGATGGCACAGAATTCACAAAGAGCAAACTTGTCACACCGATTGATTTTTCCTGGGATCAAACTCAGCTCATGATCAAAGTCAGAGAACGGTTTCCAGCTGTGTTTTAGTCTCTCAGTTTGAAGACGGCAGACGTGCAGTGAAACAGGGTGCTGACAGAAGAACAACAGAGTGGTACTGACTGATCGCAGCAGTTGTGCACGAAGCTGTTCAGGTGTATGTGTGAGAGGAAAAGATAGCGGAATCAGGGCCCAGTTGCTATAAAATGGGCTTTCCAATGGACTCCTCTGACTTCTTTGTGACCCCACTGCTTTCTAAACGACATGTTGAGCGTGCTCCTTGGCCTCCCATTAAAGGCAGGAAATCTAAAATGAGATCTTGTGGTTCTTCACAGACACAGCATCGATAAGACCAGCACCACAGGTCTGTGAACTAGGCAGAGAAATAGGGAACTGGGAAATGGAAACAGCCCTCCCTCTGACAGCCCATCTAGCTCATTTTCGCTTCCCTCTTACACATCTGTCACTCAAACATGTGTGGCAAATGTCTATTCGCAGGAGCCTGTGTGAGCAAACGGTATCCCAAATGAGCTGAAACCACAGCCACCACATGCACACAGCCAGGTGGTATGACACCTCAGGGAAATTGATAAATGTTTGAAAGCCATGTGACGCCCTGCATTAAGATTATTTAATCATATGAACGACCTCATTCTGCCCCCTTCTGTCTTACAATTAGAATGGCAGCTGGGGGAAAGTTCCATAAAGGAGCATATGCATCGTTGAACTGCTCTGATTTATGTCTTTGTATCTCATCCTCTGCAAGACATTGACTCATTATTGTTGATGGAGTACAGACATTTATGCACACAGCATATTTAGAAATGCTGCA
>JAPZDY010000006.1:12907117-12918010 GCA_029783645.1 Ctenochaetus hawaiiensis | reverse complement strand
AGGCGGGAACCCAAAAAAAAAAAAAAAAAAAAAAAAGGGCACAGATGAGATGAGGGAGCAGCAAAAAAAAAAAAAAGTGGCACAAAGGGGCAGAATAAGTGGGCAGAGAGGAGCAAGTAAAGTAGAAGACAGTGCAAATGAGGCAGGAGAGAGAGGGGGGAGGGTAGGGGAGGTGTAGATGGCATGAGAGAAATAAAGAATGAGGGAAGGGGCGTGAGAGCGCGGCTGAGCGAGAGCATGCAGGCTCGTCAGAAGAATCAGTCAGGTGAAAGAGACAACCCCTCTCTCTTTATTTACTCATCCTATTTCCAGGGCACATCCCATGAGGCATTCTCTTTAAATATTTGATGAACATTGTGGCCCTGGCTCACAGTGTTGACTTTATATTTGCAAGGTCTTAGGGTTCAAGTCTGCGTCACAAAACTCCAGAGAACACATTTTTTCCTAGCCTCCTCTTCCTGTACGATTAAATCGATACTCACCAATGTGAAAAGACGGACACGAATGCGTACAGTGCTCTTAAAAAAATTATCGCGTATTGTGTTCATGTCAAATGGTTATAATGGCACATTTTTCTCTGTGTCTTCATGTAAGAAGGGAAGAAGGAGAAGCAGTAATGACAGGAAGCCACCTAAGAGGTTTGAGATGTGTCCCAGTCAGGAGTCAGGGGTTTATACTTTTATGAACCTCCTTCCTCTGCTATCTATTATTGAAGGAGGTGGTTCTCAGGGGCCAAGCCCTTTCACAGTCTCAATGATTTTTCTGCACCGCAAAGGACGCTACTGGAGAAGATGGAAAAAATGCAGGCAGAGCCCTGTAATTCAGAGAAGTTAGCAAAAACAGCTGTGGAAGCTTCGGTGTACGCCGCAGTCCTGTTTTTAACATTCTTACGGTTGTCTGTCATTAAAAGATCCATAGTCACCTGGTTTTCAGGGGGGTTGACACAAAAAAGCTTGCAGGTTTAGGATTTCAGTGTTTTCTATTGGTTTAGCTTGAGCTATCTTGGATTGGAGTTTTTCGGCCTCATCGTCCCGGATTACAGATGCATGACTTTCAGAATGCTCTCTCTGGTAGAAAATTGTTCATGCTGAGTGCTGATAAGGGACAGAATCAGTGTGATACTAGAGACCTGCTGTTACTGCAGCTGATACGGTGCTGAAGCAGGACAGCTTCCATCTTTGAACAATTACTCGACAGAGAGAGTGTTTGAACAAGGCATAAAGCCATAATACAACTTGAAAGTGTGTTTGAGGCTATTTCTGTGGCCAGCATGAATGTTTTCTTTTATCTTAAAATGCAAATTTTTTCATAAATATAGAGTTTTAATCTTGACAAGGACAAATCTCGATGATAAACAAAGTATAATTTAGCCATCACCTTCCTTTAAGTTGGTGGGAGAAGATTGTTAGAATTTTCATCACACATCATCTCACTTTGACATGACAATGAAACTCTTTGCTTTAGATGCAGAGCGGCTCTCATTTGTAATCTGTCATTAATTTCATTAAGACATTTACTGTTGTTTGCTTGTTCTTTGCATTCTGATTTTTTTTTTTTTTGCTTTGTTGGTTTTGATGTGGCATTGCTTTGCCATTAAGTGCTTTTTCCATCCCTGATATTTTATGAATACAAGTAAAACTAAGCTTACTCTCTGTTACAGCTGACATTGATGACCTTAACATCTGCTATGTGTTACGGAATGAAGAAAATGCAACGTCTGATATCTTCCACTTCTCCGTTGAGGATAACGGTAAGATTTCACCATTCCACCTTTACATTGCATTGAGATTGTAGCCCTTTTTTTTTTACTCTTCACAGCATGAGCAGAAAGGTCCTGCATATGTTGCCAAATGACATTTCAACAAAATGTTGATAGGTACAAATTGCTTAGGTAAAGATCAAACCTGTCACTTTTTGGGCAAAGTATTGGCTCTCTAACCTTTAGACTCAGCTCCTCAGGTGAATCCATAAGTCTCCTCTTCTCTTTGAGTTGCCACAGTAGATGTCAGGGTTCGGAGAATCACTCATTACTCCTTCAGTAACTCACAACTCATGCTTGTTATGGACCTTTCGAGTCACCCGTCAAGCGAAATATTTCTGCTCATAGTGAGTTTAATTTTGTGGATTGTTCCTGAATGATTTCTAGAGTGAATATTTTGATATTCCTGTAGCTTTCATTCACAATCACAGGGCTAAATGGAGGCCATCCCTTTTGTCAGCCTCAGATGACTAATATTGCACTGACTTTATTTAATTCACCATTTTCCTATAAAGCGATCTGCCATTCAGAGCAGCGGTGCAGTTGTGGGTCAGAATATCAATTTCTGACATTAAAAAAAAAATGTGTGTAGGCCGACAGAAGTGTCTCTGTATCTGTGTAGTACAAACAGCGCTACATCATATTAGCTCAGTGGTGAAGTGATAAGACTTCCAGGTTCATCAAAGATAGAAAACTTATTTCTGTGGTGCTGAGATTTACACGCATCATTTTCACAGTTCAATGATTTAATGAGACTGCCTGTATAATTTGTGAATATGACTGCAGGATGTGTCAAGTAGTATTACTGTATATTCTGTCTTGATGCATGGCTGATTTCTCCGGGGTTTTTTTGCAGCATAGAAAAGAACAAGCCTTGAACAAGATATTAAAAGTACAAGCTACACAATACATATCATAGATCTGATTTAATAAAGACAGAGCTGTTCAGTCTAGACAGTGCTTGTGTCAGTATTTTAAATGTTTGCCTCTAGAGAGTTAGGACAGATCTAATTCACATTTCTTTGAGCACTTTCAGTTTGAAGAACATAACAGCATGTTTTCATCTAAAATCCTCTATTTCGTGACCAACTTCACTTGCATTAAAGCTGTCATTCACTTGCTGATTTATGCGCACAGAACACTTTATATTCATTGCGTTCTGGTCTATATGTTTGCTAGCAAGGCATATGAAATCAGCATCCACTTACAGAGGTAGCAGCCAATTAAGCAGTCAGTGACTGGGAGTCTTACGTAGGTAGACTGAAGTAGAGCTTAAGAGGCGGTTGCATTTAAGATCTGGGATTAGTGAGTTCTGGAAAGAAATCGAAGTGTTGTAACACTGGAACAAAAATGACGATAATTAATGAAGAGGCAACATTTCAAAGAGTTTACTGAGGAAGAAAAAATCTTTTGGTATTTATACCAGTGGTTCTTAAGAAAAGCAAAGCAGAATAAGTTATTAAACGAACAACCACATGAAATAACTAGATATGTAGATTTCAATGTGAAAAAGTAAAGCAGCCAAAATAAATGTTTTCATAAAAGCTTAACATTGTGGTGCCATGAGCTCAGAGCCACAACTCTCCCACGTTTGTGGTTTCTTGGGTTTAGTTGTCACTGTGTTGTCATGTGTGCTCTCTTTCCTTTTCTTATTTTCATACTAAATTCCCCTTTGGCTTCTGTCACAGAGATACAAAATACAGGTTAATTAAATTTTCTCAACTCCACCACAACCTCACTGTACATGTGCAAATGTGCTACTTCTTTGTATGGAAATGACTAAATCCAGCATATTGTGCAGTCACATGTGTAACAAATAAAGTAGAAAGAACAGGTGCACTTGTATGACAGCACACGTTTAGGTACAGAGTGCAGTTGAAACTAGTCAAAACAGACTCTCCGTTTTCTCTGACTGTTCATTTTTTCTCCTGTATGATCAGATATGATAGCACTGTATTAAACACTAAGCACTCACAGCACAATTGATGTAGAGCCTCGTAAGCCTCCCATCATTGGGGTATTTAAATTTAATGGACTTTGCAGAGAAATTCTCAGACTCGCATTCAGAAACTGAGCTCAATAACGCATTGATTCTCAGTGAATCACTGGACTACAAGGCTATGTATCATGAAATGTCGAGATCATGAGTAACTTTTCAAGGTTATTTTGCACATTGCCGGGGCTGTGATTATTCTTAACTTCAATGGGATGTAAAAATTTAAATGGTGATTATCCTCCAGTTTAAAACTGCTCTATGCCTTAACTACCGACATCCAACAATCAAATGTGCCCTCCACATTACACAGAGAGAAAGCTTTGTATTGCACCCTGTCTGCAAACATGAACTAATGGATCTGTGAATTAGCCCTGAACCCATTTTTAGGAGTCTTTTGTTCAGACTGCGGTGTTCATGCACTTACAAGAAAGTGTTAATGCAAAGAAGAATAACAGTTCCTTTATGCACATGAGAGGAGAAACATTGACTAATTGATTGTCCATGCGCCTGTAAAGTTTTTTTTTTTTCTTCTTCTCTGCTCTCGGCAACAGTCTGGCCCAAGGCTCTTAAAAAGAGATCCTCCAAATCAGCTCTTCCTGCCTGCAAGCAAGAAGTGAGCATTGTGTTCTCGTGGCACATTAATGTACATCTAAGTGCACACATATACATCACAGAGATGTGTTAAAACACTCATCCAGATGTTGCCAGCACAAACTCACTCAAACAATCCCGCATATGCATGCACAGCAGAGCACAGAGGGGTAGCTGCAGGCTAAGGAGCAGTCAGGCCTCCAGCACAAAGAGGTGTTTGATATTTAAGAGCCCAAGCAGCATCGTGGGTAATGAGAGCTCTGGGCGTTTGAGCTGGGCAGAGCTCCAAGGCAGCCACTGGTAATTACGTGGCCCTATTACAGGCTCATCTACAGGGGAACAGCGACAGGAAGCCCCCTCTGTCTCAGGTTAAGACCAGCTGGGAACACTGTAGTTAACTGTAATGGGCTGGAACACAGTTTGTTTCCCAGGCATCTCTTTGGCTGCTGAATGTTCAGGTAGCTAGAAAACAACACTAATTATAATGAGGCACATTTTAGGATGATGAAAACAAGAAAAAAAGAGAAAACAAACAAAGAAAAGCAGCAAATCATCAAACTGGAGAAGCTGAAACTAATGAAAAACATTAGAACAGCACACAGAAGGTACTTTTTTAATTGTTGTAAATGCGACATGGCATTTTAAAAAGTCAATTTGGTTAGGGTCGGGGTTAAATGATCTACTAACTATCACAATAGTGATAGATTATTTCAAGTGGCTTGATTGAACATTTGCTTTAGAAAAATCCCTGTTTTTATTTTTTACAGTGGTGCACATAGTTTGATTTGATTTGTCCAAGACTGAAAATATTTGTCTTCAAGACCTCTGCAACCGACACAACATGTAGTTGAATTTTGATGCTCACAGCACTAAAAACATACATTTAAAAAAATCAGCAGCAGCATATCTGCCTAGAAGCCATGTTGCAGTTCCTGAGAAAAAAACCCACAGATCTCATTGTCAATATTTTTCATTGGAACAACTTTCTACCAAAGATGCAGCCCCTGTAAAAACCATCTGACAGAGAGATGTGTGGATCATCCAGAGAAACCAGGACAGTGTGTCTGGAAAGTGATGTTGTTGACGAATTTTTTAAACACAATGTCTCATTGCTGTTCACACAAACAAAATTCCATTCACCTGCATTGTATTCTGGTAGCAGGGGAAATCTCGGGGATAGATATTTTAAAACCTAGGTGAATTAAACCAAAGCTCTCTGCCTGGCTAGGTACCGCACGGGGTAAGTGAGAAAACATGCTTTATGTTTTTGTAATATGGACGAATTTGCATGTTTTACCTGAAATGGCAATAACCCTGCTACTTAAAAACAGATCGTATCATAGAAATGATTTGTCATTTCTGCGCAGTTACAATGAAAGTGGTGCTTTTTACATTCAGACTCAGAGAAGACCAGCGTTTTACCTCTCCACTGCCGTCCTCATCTTATCTTTTTCTTATATGTTTCTCCTCCTACTACGAATGAAACTGATTGATACTTTTTCAACCCATCTTCACCTCCTGGACACAGCCGCTTTTTATTTGCAGTTACAGCAACAATATATACCCTTAAAACCCCCTCTGGAGCTTCTGTAGTCACATTTTTTACTGCATGCAACACCGATTACATGCATTTTTACGGCCACACAAATATCCCTTTAATATAATATGATACTTTATGTGTAACGTTTCCCTTGTTAGTATTAAAGGACCAGTTATTGCCGCTGACTGTGCTGCAAGGGCACCGGGTCTTTATCATCAGTCTTGTTTGTGCATGGCGTGTGATTGGGCGTCGATCTGTGCTGCCACTGCGGCTTTTTTTTTTTTCCCCCTCCTCTCTTCAAAAGGGCTTTTTTTTCATAAAAAGCAGTGCCCACACTTCAGATGAAATGACCTCCTTGTGTTACCCTCTTCTCTGGTAAATGGCAAGTGAAGCAAATTATTTATGTACAATGCAGACTTTCTCTCTAATGGATGAAAGAAATCGGTCCCCGAAAAAGAAATAAATGAGTCTTCCTCCATGATAACTTTTAAACTCTTTGACTCAACAGTAGAGTGACTCACAGAGGCTGAGACATTTGAAGTCAGCCATGAACACACTGAATGTAAATGGGATAATCCAGTTTTAGATGCCTGGATTTTTGGAATTTAAAAAAGCTCTTTAATTTGTTTCCAAAGCTGAAACGCGTTTGTTGTGCCAGAAATTTTTTTCCCCAATCCTCTTTTAATATAGCTCACCTGCTTTGGAAGCTGAGTTTAGATGCAAAAGAGCCTAAAAAAAAAAAAAAAAAAGCAAACAATTACTGGATTAAACTGACTATCACCATAGCCACAAATTAAGTAGGTTAATCCCTTGACCTTTTATCTTTTTGTTGTTATTGTTGATGGTGTTAACCTGTCCGGCCACAGTTTACTGATCAGTGCAGAATTGCAAGGTAATACATCAGCATGCAGCACAGACTAACTCACACACTAACACGTCCCCTGGCTTTACCAGTGGATTCTCTTTGTCTGTCGGCATTCAGGAATTTACTGTCACTCACTTCTCCCAGGGCCCAACTCTCCTATCTTTATCCTCTTCATCTCTCCCTTCTCACACTGTCAGTCTTAGATCTTATTGGATGTGTTTTATTCATTTTCCATTCTTTTACCCCGCTCAGTACCCGTGTTCATTGTATATTTCACTCTTTAATGTTATTTTTGTCTCTTTCACCACCTATCAATGTCCCCCCCTTTTTTCCCTCGAGGTACAGTCTTAATGTTTTGCCCTCCTGTCTCACTGAGCTTAATCTCAAAGCACACTGCGGTTTATTGTGCCGAGCGCCGACTCTTTCATAGGCATCAGGATTTGGTTTTACTGTCACACCCTTGCTGTCTTTTTTTCCTGCTGTCTGTCCCCGCCTGCCGTGTTTGTCTGTCAGCGCCGGAGCTGACGGATCTCTCTGTTGTCGGATTACAGCACGTTCTGCAGTCGCGAATGTCACTCGCGATGATCTGCATCTCATTAGAGCATTGAGATGAGAGTGTGAGACTTGTTGAAAGATGTGGAGTGATTCTTCATCATGGTAATCATCTTTGATTCTGATTTTCTGTCTGTGCTTGACAGGCGACGTTCGACGGGTAAACACACAAGCATGACCAAACACACTCTTTAATCTAAAGAGTAAACAAAAAAATTGATCTTTTCAAGGCTTCTTTTGCCATTGAAATATTCCGATCACATTCTCAGTAATATGAGTACGTAGCTCTCGATTATTGCATTTGTTTTTATCTTTTCTCGTTTAAAGTTTTTATCTGTTGCTTTCTATCACACAGATTCCAGCAGTTTGTTTTTTTCTACCTTTTCCTGTAATCAAGATAAAACTGTAGGGAGGTAGCAATTCCAGCTCACATAAAATCTCATTCGTTGCATGTCACCCTCACTGGTTTGGCCTCCTGCTATTTACTTTTTAATGGATCTTAATGGACCTCTATTTTGTATTTAAATCATTTAAACGTTACATCGCAAAGTGGTACTTTATTTGCATTATCCTGCTTATATTGTAAAAGTACACAGCACCAGAGAGATCTTGCGAGCTCCGCTTTTTATATTTGTATATTTGAGGTCTCTAATAAAAAACATACATCTAAAAGTGAACATTAAAGCCACTATAGGAAAAGTTAACATTTTCTGGCAAAATAAAATTTTGGTTTACAGAGTCAGAGGAGATAATGGCAGAAAATGAGAGCAGAGGGGGGAAAAAAAAAGTGAGACGGAGAAGCAAGAGAGATTTCAGTAGTTTGTCATCAGACACAGTTTGCTCAGACACAGTTTGCTCTCTGGAGTGCCAGTAACATCCTGAGATACATTAAACTCATCCCTCTGTTAAATATTATATTGGTGGCATGGGGAGACTTGTGCTGAAGCTGGAGTGATTGGCGTGCTGAAGTTGTGCCTCTTTGATGAGCACAGAGGAGAACAATTGCTTTTTAGATGTTATCATTTACCTGAAGCTGACACAGATAGCTACACACACACACACACACACACCAAACGTCTGTACAACTGCAGACACACACATGCACCTCAAGGAAGCCACCATTTCTTTGTCCTCAAGCCTTCTCCCTTAAAGCTATGCCCAGGGTCATATATAGCTGTCTTTATAGACATCAGTGGAAACCTCACGTTATTAAGTTCATCACAAGAACTTCAAAGGAGTGAGGTTTCTTTGGCCTAGATGTCAGTTTCTTATGGTTTCATGTGCAGGGTCGCTTAAGGTGTTTCTGTTGCACAATCATGCCTGATGGCTGTTAGATGTAGGGAGGAAACGATACATTATTCTGTCGCATGCACTTTTTATCCCCTTGTTGCCCACAGGCATGCAGAGACACACACAGACGCACACACAGTTGCATATACAGTATATAATGCACTCTGATATAAACAGCAACAGCAGATTTGTCCTGGCATTGGGTTCGCTTCTCATCCTGTGAAGTGACTGATCAAACGCAGCGTGTTAATAAATAATCCCTACACACACACGTGTTAAAAAGCGTCAGTCAAGGCGGTCAAAACGCGCTTGATCCAGTTAAATTAACAACAAAGAAAAACCTCGACCGCGTTGACTTCAACTTGCCCTCGAGTTGAGCAGCATCTTAAATGCCTGAGTTTGCCCAGGGCCATGAATTCCTGGTCAGCCTACTGATATCTCACCACACCTCAGGAGATATCCGCTATCATGCTGGCTGCCTTGGGCCAAATGTAAGTGTGGTGACACACACACACGCGCTAACACTCACATACAATACACACAGTCACAGACATCCCGGTGCTGCTGAAAGACCTGCAAAGTGACCTGCTTTCAGTCTGATATATGCATCGCCACACACACATGCGTATATACACACTCCTTAGAGGAGAAAACAGCTGAGTGCAGAACCCGTCATAATCCTCGTGATCCTCTTTGCCACTAGTTGCACACATGCCAGTATTAGTACAGTGACTGCCACACATCTGTCAGGATAAACTAAAAGGTATTGAAACATCCTGAGGGGGAGCGAGATGTTTGTAGTCAGTCAACTTTCAAAATTTATGCAGAGAGGCATTTCTGTCAGGAGGATGGTGCGTGGGCTTCTGTTACTACTGAAATATTAGGCTACTGGTGGTCTATTTTAGCAGAGTGTCGCAGCACTTCACATGTTACGTACTTTGCAAAAAAGCAGCACGTTGCCAGCCGCATAAATAGCAGATTTAGCAATTATATCCTCGTTCAGTGTTTCTCCAAAAGTTTTTCATGAAGAATGAGATCATTGGGTTTTTTTGGTTGCATATAGCTGTTTGGTTGCCAGTTGCACTGGGGCTTGGGGACTCATATACAAAGGAGTACAGAAGGCAGATGGAGACGTAACAGTGAGGGAACGGCCACGCCGCCAGCAGCAGAATAGATGTACTGAGCAGCAGACGGCATCGCCTTGCTGTGAAAAATTTCCTTTGATTTTGGGTGTGAACTCTCAGACGTGCGCGCACACACACACACACACACACATGCGCACACACACGCATGCACACAGCTGAAAATCAAGACAGCCCTGATTTTGTAAGAGTGAAACTAGGAGCTAAATGTCACATTTGTTTTGAGGACAGTAAAAATCCACATTTATTTATGCGGCAGTGATGCTTCTGATCTGAAAAATGGCCGTTTTGCCACATGGTCCAGCTGTTCTATTATCAAAACAGTTCAACACAAAGAGCAGTGACCTCATACAGAACAGATACACTCTCTCTCTCTTCCACTCAAATATGTGTTATAGATAAATGTGAGTTATGTTTATTGGACAGGAATGAGCCTGTGATGTAAAAGAGTTAAAAAAAAAAAAAGCATTTCAAGGATTCTGATCTGAAGATTTAATGTCGCAATTTCAAAGTCACGGTCGCTGTGAAGCTACAGGATGACTGCGCTATTGATATTTGCTGACTGCACCTTGTGGAGGCTGTTGACAGACCGTGTTATGTGTTTGTTGCCATTTCAGTCTGATATCTTTATAGTCCCAAGAAGGACATTAGTTGTGCAGCTTTACAACATGAAACACACAGCGTATGAAACAAGCAGTGCTGAAAGAAGTATTCACATGCTTTATTTTGGTTTAAAAAATATCAGTACTACCAGGAAAATGTATTTCTAGCATCAACAGTAAAAGTACAGATTTGAATTCATATGACTGACGCACTAATCTGTATGTTGCATTTTACTGTTGCAGTTTAAGGCTGAGCTAGTTTTTTAAACACTTCAAATACTGTTGGCTGGTTAATCTACAGCAATGATTAGCGTCACTGTCTAATGAGAACCACATATCTCTGAAAGTCACATTTTCATGGGCTTGAAAAAAAAAGCTCTGTTTCCGGCTTTGTGAAAAAAAAATTTTTCCAGCTAATCCAAAAGGCTTTTTAAATCACTTAAAAGGCAGGAGATTGTTCTCAAGCCATGAAGAAGACTTAATCCTCCAACTGAAAAAAAACAAAACACATTCACCAAATTTACTTTCCTTGGTTAGATTATTTTCACTAAACAGA
>JAPZDY010000006.1:12889884-12907017 GCA_029783645.1 Ctenochaetus hawaiiensis | reverse complement strand
CTTAAAAGTTACCAGAACACAATAAGTTAAACATGTGTGTGTAGATTATATGGGAATATTTACCTATGACGATATTTACCTACCTTTCTTTTGTTTTTTTGATCAGTTTAACTCCCAGATAGCAGGACTCTATTTATAACTCAAATAGGAATCAGATCAAGAATTTGAAAATAGATTCTACTTTCCGAAATGAAAAAATAACTTTCACTCTACTTTGACTTTCACGGTGACGGCTCTTGACTTTAAGCAGCCTCAAGTTTTACGACTTGACAGACTTGATTCTCTTCCTCAAACCGAACTGTGAGAATCTTGGCTGGTGACCAGCAACATTTTCAGATACAGAGCTGATATTCAGGCCCATGTGAAGGTCAAGAGCACTTGTTTTTATGTGCTTTTGAATGAATGATTGTACCTTCATGGGCAGCTTCTTTTGTGGGCAGAGCATCTACTGAGCATATCTTTAGAAAAACAAGGTTAGAAGGAAAAGAGATGTGTTGGTTGCTGTGGGATGAGAGCTCAACCTGATGCCGTTTGTATGAAAAGACATTTTATTCAATAGGAAAATAAAAAAATAAAACGTCAAGTTCCTACATTATTTGATCTGTAAATATACTGTGGTGTTTAATTTTGGTTTTACACCTGTCAAGGCTGCCTGGAAGGAGAGATGTTTGTAAAAAAAAAAACACACACACAACTGTTATTTCCTTTGCCCATGTAATGACATTTTAGCAAATTTACAGTCAATCTTCAAACAACAGGTAAACAGCAACACTACCCCTCATTTAAAGATTTGTTTCTGGGCACTTAAAGAAAAATCAAGTTATCACATCCCCTGATGCTCTTGTTAGGTCCTTGTTAAGTTCTAAGAAAGATATTTGGATGTTTAGCTTGCTTGCTCAGCTGCCTGTTGGTTCATTACCTGTGCAGCACTATTTGGGGAAACAGGGTTTTTTTTTTTGCTAAAAGCAGGTGCCTACAGCTGACAGTGAGGTTAATGCAACATGTTCTCATCCTAGCTCTCATCCCAGCTTGTCAAATATAAAGCTTTATTCCAACAGAGGGCTTTACCTGTATGTGTACTTAGCTGTGGAGGTGGAGGGTATCATCTCCGCTATCTGTGGTGAAACACTTTCAAATCCCGGCTTGTCAAATATCAGCACTGCTTTTGTCACGCCCCTTGGTATCTCATATGGATGAACAAGTCGCATGTTAGCATCTGTGTTCGATGTGCCAAGCCGTCTTACCACAAAGCCTTTTTAAGCATGTGATTTATATTGTGAACAGCAGCAGTTTGGTTCAGTTCAGGCACCAAAAGCAATTTTTCTATGTTTGATGAAAAAGAGAATAACTCGGTTTGGTTTGGAAATAGATCACCAACTTTAGAGTTTCAATTTCAGTTTTGCACAGTTTTCAAACCCCTGTCCCCTTTAAAACAGTCCTTTGTGTCACTTTAGTCTGGACCCAGATTCCCCCAAATTGAGGCTTGCGGCTCCTTTTATTATGTCAGTGCTACATGCATCTCTTATAGACACGGATGGTTTTATATTGGAGTTTGTTGAGAGCTCAGTGCACCTCAGACAGATGCCTAAAGTGTGTAATGTTTGAGACGTTTAGGGGCGTGACAAAGCATTGATATTTAATAAGCTGGAGATGAGACCGAGACCTAAACCTGTACACTTATTTGGTGGCTGTAAAACCAAAAAAATAAAATAAAAGGACTGAAAACATACATATATTTCAAATGTTGTTGTTAACACTCCTCCTAGAACCAATCTTTAAAACCATTTTGACACCTTAGGGACTCAATATCCTCAAGGTTTATCTAGAACCAAAGATAAAATGTGACGGTCTGCCTGATGATGTGCAGCAAGCTGTTAGAATACAGTGCTGGGAAAAAGGATGGCTGTAACAAAAGTAAATTATGGTTGAATCCCTTTTGAATAAACCCTTTGTGATTATAAAATAATGGCTTCTAACTGGACAGCTGTCATCGATTACTCCATAAAAGTGGATCCTACGACAGAAGCCAGCCTCAAAACTGTGGCATCAAAGTTTTTCTCTGCAGTTTTTCTCAGAATGTCCTGATCCTTTAGATTTTCTGCACAGATACAATGAACCCTAATTGGTTCGGAAAAACCCTTGTGGTGAGTTGTTGTTAGGAAAGCCTTTGAAAGAGGGTGTAAAGTGAATTTAACTCAATTGAGAATGATTTCAAAGCTGCTTTTTTTGTATGGTCAGCACATGTAAGGGGCCTTTTATCCTTTTGAAAGGCTTGAGAAATGAGACAGCCTGAAAAGCCCACTGACTCAGATCCCTATTGTCTGTTCACAGCACCTCACCTTCAGCGAGAGGTCCCAAACAAACACACACACAGACACACGCACACATACACAAAATTTTAGACAGCTGTGTTTACTATCGGGGAGCGGGGGATTAAAGTGAAGGTTGCAGTAAAGTTGAAATTGAAGAGTTCTGCGTGTTTGAGTGGGTGTATGTGTGCGATTCTGTATTAGTGGCCGCTAAGTGAAGTCTGAACCCGGCCTGCAGGCTTTTTTTTCAAGGATACATGAGCTCTGATTTCATTAGCTGTCTCCTCACCTCAGCATGTTGTAGTCATGTCTGCCAGAACGTGCTGAACTTTTCACCTCCGCTGTGGCTTTAACACCGACGTTACAGCTTTATTCTCACACAGAGCCGTACCTGAATGTGCAGTAGGGTGTGGAGGTGAAGGGAATGATCTCCACTGTTATACTATTTATGATACTTTATTGATCAGTATTGGGAGATGCTCTCATTAAAGAGCCAGAGTACAAGATTATTCACAGAGTAGTGTCACCTTTTTTTTTTTGCACAAGGGGGTCTAAACAACCATTCTGCCATTTATGACCTCTAAGATGATGGAGGTGAAGTGCTATGCTGTGTGTGTGCTTTTAACTGCCTTATTGCTGCAGGATTTAAAAGGCGTAAATGACTTGAAAGAACAAACAGTTTTATAATCGTCCTCAATGGGGCTAAAAGAGATTTCCTTTTCCGACAGCCTCCACATAACGCCTATATATCCCTCTGCAAGAAAAACACACACACTTACAGGAATGCCATGCATGCTTAGGCATTGTTCATCACTACACAAAGGCAGAAAAATGCATCCCTCCTCCACTTCTTTTATTTCAGTTTAACAATGTTCACCTTTTGCTGTTGTAGCACTCCATCTTGTCCCCCTGCAGGTGGGTAATTTAGCCACACAAAGCAGCATCCTTTCTGTCCGCTCGTTGAAGTGGCAGCTATTGAGTAGTTCTATTAGCTGAGCACTAACAAGACCATTTACCCTCCAAATCCCTCCTTAATAACATTGATCAATTGTCATTCTCAGGATGGTGTGCTGTTTTACAAGGGAAAAAAACTGTTTTACAAAGAAAATTTCAAATCTAGTTCTAGAGCACGTGAAAAGATTGATTGTTAGATATTTGAAGATTTTTTTTATGTGGTTTGTTTCTTTATGAATGTGTAAATATTCTGCAGCAGATGTGTGGTGAACATTTGGACTGCACACTGAAAATAATTAAAACACTTTTTCTTCATTACAGTTTTACAGTAATTGTCCCCTCTGGTCGTAGGATTCCTCCTTGCAGTTTCTATTCCAGTTTTTATAGAATATTGAGCCCAGCATTTGGTAGTGGAGTCAGAAAAATAAATAGGCACAAACACACCCCAATATGCACAGTGTTTCCATGGGCAATAAACTGTGTGGTCACACTTGTATACAGATATTTAAGAAACAACAGATCCAGTTACTTCAGGTGGATAAATGCTAAACTGCTAAGAAAGTACACTTTTTAATTAACTATTAAGAGTAAAAATTGTATTTAAAAAAAACAGTTATAGGTAACAAGATATATTTATGTTTTATGTATTTTGCTCAGGTGGAAACAAGCTCAAAGGACAGCAGTTCCGCCTGGACTGGGCCTGGATCTCTCTGGAGAAAGAGTACTACGTGGTGGATGAGGAGGACAAGTTCCTGGAGGTGGTGCTCAGACGGCGAGGTTACCTGGGCGAGACATCGTTCATTGGTTAGTCTGTTTCTCTTCCTGTCTCTCTTTCTTTTCTGCAATATTTGATATCTGATATCTGATCAGCATTAAATTTGGTAAAAACATTTATGTCCCTCTCAAGCTAAATTAAAAAAAATATGTGATGCCCAGATTTTTAATTTAATAGCAGTTTCATGTGAATATTTTAATCTTTTCAGTATCTCGTTTGCGTTTTTTGATTTGTGTTTAGAGTTTAACTTTATAGTAGCATAGCATGTTAGCATTTTAATTGTGAGCTTCTAAACTGACCGCTGCTGCACGGCCTCACATGGCTGCCAGCGTGGCTGAAGTCTCTTGGTCTTGGTTGTATCCTTGTTTCAGTCTGTCGGATTGACAGTCTCTTATTTTGTCCTTTCCTGTAGTTTACAGGTAACCTTTTATTACTTAACAGATGTGTAAAATCAGAGTCTCTGTTTGCCTGACAATCCTCTTAAAAGGGTACAGAAAATAACACCAAAAATGCTTCAGAAATGAAGTCATGGAAAAATCTATAGCATTTTTTTGCTTCTATTCCATTTACAATGTTTGAAAGTGCACGAAATTTTGTCATCTGCCTCACTGCAGAGCTTTATGTGCCTCCTCCTCCTCTTTGCTTGGAGTACTGCTTTACTGTACACATTTGCAGACCAAATATAATCTTCAAACATTGAAGCCAAAGAGCAATTGAAACATTTTCCTTTGAACACACTTTAACCAGATTTGTCCTCTAAGCCGGAGTAATTTTGTTTGGCCTTGAGCCATTTCAGTGTTTGCAAAAAAAGAAAATGTTGTTATGAGTTTGAGGAGACAGGATGAGACGGCTAAGTGAGGTCAGTGTGATGCCCGTGCAGGGTTACTCTTTGCTTCCCGGCACAAACAGAAAAACAATGTCAAGGAAAGTATTTTTGATGTAGGGCCGCTTATGATTACACTATTTTTCCTCGATGTTCAAAGTTCAGTTGTATTTATCCCAGATGGGCTGATGGTTTGTCACAGTGAGGCATAGAACAGGCATCAAAACAAGTACATGTCAGAAAGTGACAAGAATGCATTGACCAGGTGTACACAGCAGAATCCACAACAAAAAATACTGAGAGCATCAATACTGGTGAGAATTTTGAGGTTATATCGAGTTATTGATAAATAACATCTTCGACATCAGTATGAAAGTTGATGTGTTTGTATGTTTTTTTGACTTGGAGGCTCTGACGCATGAAGCTGACAGTGTTGGTGTCATCTGTCACCTTTTGAGTCTGACTGCCATCGTTGGCTCTTAGAAGTGCCCGTTTTAGGTTGTCTTGTTTGCCTCCCCCCAGTGTTATTTGGAGTAGAAGTATAAATAACTTACATTTTATTATTTCATGTATGCCAGCTAGTTGTCGGGTGTAGTCTTTGCAGCTGTGTTTTACAGTATGAGGCACCACATATGTCAGAAGATGAGAGGCGAGGAGGCATCAGTTGATATTTGTGAAGTGGTTTCACGTAGGTGGGATGATGTGTCAGGGCCCTGAACTGAGAAAGGAAGGGATTAAGATGAAATTACAGTAGGATCAGACCAAATGCAAAGCAATATTCACAGATGAACTCAGAAAATTGACAGGTAACTACTGACTTTATTAATGATGCTCATGAGTGTCTTTTTCTCAGGAGAATTTCCTCAGAATGAAAAAGCTACAGTCACAGTTTGCTTCAAATTAGATCTGGTTCGGCTCTTTTAAATCAATTCATCATCGATCTTGAGGGTAGTTGTTCACCTGCCTAGGCCATCACATATGTGGCTCCTCTTTTAGCCGTACAGGCTGTGAAATGTCCAATCCCTGCAGGTGACAGCGACATCAGGGAACTTATCCATAGGACTTACAATAGGTGAATATTCAACAAACAAAAAAATGAAATGAGCATCATGCTGGCTGCAGCGCACATCGATGTACAAAACAGAGAGTGGGCAGAGAGCACACTGCTGGCTCTGTACCGCTCACATTTCAATTCAAGCCAGCAAAGCAAACATCATCGCCAGAGTTCTTAATAAGCTTTGTGACCAGCAGATGGAGGTGATTTGGTGCTGGAATCAGCAGCCCAGCATGTTTTTGTGCTTATGTCTGAGCATTTGTGCAAGTTTAAAGGTCAGAGGGATGGTGATGATGTTGTCCCTGAACGCTCCTCTTAGCCCTGACTTTGTCATTCTCAGCTCGTTCACTCTGGTAGAAGCAGCGGCTGTAAGAAGCTTTTACTCTCTCCCACCTCTCATCATCTTACTGATCCCTGTTAATCTCTGGGTCAGGTGTTAGGATCACAGTAAAGCAGTTTATGCTAGTCGTCAGACATATCTACCTGCGGTGTGTGCAGGTGCAGTGTGTGTGTGTATGTGTCCTCTTGGGGTGGTGGTGAGTGTATCACACATGAAAGCTCGCGTTTTGACTCTCATCTCTTTGCACAGTTGGCGTGTGAGCACCTGGTTATCTCTGACCACACACACAACACGTACACACCTTCGCTTTCAAGCCCTCTTTCTGAATGAGCATCTAACGGGGCATGTCTACGCGGTGCTTAAATGCATCAGTGCGAAAGTGCTCTCCATCTAGGCTCTGGTATCTACAACATGGGGAGCTGAGGCTTTTTTATGCATTAGTGTGCAGTTTGAAGTGAGATTAAAGAGAAGGAATTTTTTCTTGTAACCTTAAGAAAAAAGCTTATCTTTCCCCAGAGCACCAAACCTAAGTCACTCTGACAACAGTGCTTTGTCTCTTAACCCAAATGATATTGCTTTGTGTGCTTGCATGTACGTGTTCCTATGTATTTGTTCATCTATATGCCCAGTGTGTATCTGTTAGGCATTGATGATGAAATATGGTCTACTTTGGGGCAACACCGAATGAAAACTTGAGACTGATAAAAGCCGTCTAATAACTTTCATAGATTTCAATTTGCTGGGCTGCTGAACAGAAAAATGGAGCGAATGAACCGATAACAGACTAGTGACATACTCCAAGTGGACAAAATAAGCAGGAACGACACACAGTGCAATGCAATCAAATCCAGTACTTTGATTGATGCTCTGTGTGAACTCATTTCAAAACTGTAGCTTGGGTCGCTGTTTAGCAAATATTGAATATATTTTAAGAATACACCTAAAAAGTTGGCTCTTAAGGAGAGGACCTGCAAGGTTGGTATAATATCTTATAAATGCAAGAATGAATGCATTAAATGACAATAGAAAAATGTATTTTATGCCAAAAAACCTTCAGGAACAGAATTAAATTAAAATGCAGCTTCAAAATTCTTTAAAAGGTCTAAGACTCAATGGAGTCAAACTCCAATCTTACATATCTTATTTTTTTTTAATTGATTTAAAGCTCATTTTCATGATACAAACACATTCATATGTCACCAGCAAAATGCAAAAACTCAGATGACAACAATTACACAATGTAATCCAAAAATGTGACAACAGACACAGTTTTCCAGAAAATGTAACAATTACTGTGAGCTAAAAGTTTCAACTGTGAAACAAAGCTTATTTGGCTTTTTAAAACTTTTTATAAACCCACATGGGCTGATAAGGCCTTCACTGCAGCCATTTTCACAACTTGCTTCTGCACGGCATTTTTCTGTCTTCTGTCTTTGTCCTTTTTTTGCTGTTTTACCTTCAAACTTCCAAGGTTATCTTGTCTGTGTGTTCAGTTCAATCCATAAAAAGTCAATAAAATATCAAAAATCAGACACAACTTCCCATCACAGTTATCCAGAGCCTAAAATGACAGGATTCAGTTGCTTGTTTTGTCCTACCAACAGTGTCAAATCCACAGATATTCATTCAACAGTTATATAAAAACAGGAAAACAGAATATTATCACATTTTGGAGGCAGGTACCTGCAAATGTTTATTTAAAAATTGGACTTTAATTATTAGCCAACTACCAAAATAGCTGCAAATTACTTTTTTTTTAACCTGTTTCAGCTCTTAAAAGGGCTACAAATCTACTCAGCCAGTATGATTATGAACACCCTCCAACATCCTTATAAAGCTCAAAGTCAGCAGTTCTGAGTCCTTGCTTCATCCAAAATGCTGAAGAGCCAAAATAATGCTTTCTTGTGTGTGTCAGTAAACAAACTCAGACTTGTAAATGATGATGTAAATGATGATGATGAGATAATTGATGACTGTAAACAACAAAGTCAACCAAAACTGGAAAAAAAAACTAAATTAGGAAAAGAAAGTGGAAAAATTCAAAACAAAGGAAACAAAGGAGTTCCTACTGCAGGTAGATACAGTAGATAAATTACATTACGTTACACAGGGATTGAAAAATCAGGACAAAGACACTCAGGGATGTTGTCAGAAGCTCGCTGCCTTTGCAATGGCTAGCTGATGAAAGCTGCTGTGGTGCCTGGCAACAGCGGAGGAGAGCTGTTACACATGCTCCATCACAACAGGACGTACAGGTGGAGAGGATCAGTGATGGAGAAACGCGGAGATAAGATCAAGGTTCAAAGATGCCCCCGCAAAGCAGAGCTCAGGCAGAACGGGGCAAAAGAGCATGGGTATCAGATTAGAGTTCTTCTACCACTGTTTGCAGGATTATACCTCACTTTCTGGCTCATATATAAAAAAAGAAAAGAAAAAAAAACACGACTAAGATATCAACCCTCAGTTTAATTCCTCGTGGCTGCTGTGCTCAGCCGCTGTGTCTCGCTCTAATTGAGTTCTGTCACGTTTTTCCCGTCTCCTGTGACACTGTCCCACTGACTTGTCAGCCCACTTAACCTGTCTCACCTTCTTTCTCTTTTCATCCATAATCTCTCCACACCTCATCTCACAGTGGCAGAGTGTTTGGTCCTTTTGTTCCTCACCTGCTTTTCCTCATCAAAGACTCCCTCTTTCTTCTTCCTTCTCCCTTACTGCCTTAAAGGCCCTGAGTCTGTGCCATAGGCTGTGTCTAACATCTTTCCTCCACCCACTCTGAATTTGTCATTCCTCTTATATCTGTCTTTTTCCTCTCCTCTCTGTCTCACAGTGCTCATTCACTATTTGTTCTCACTCTGTCTTCTATTTTCTCACTTCCTTGTGCGCATTCTTCTATTTGGTTGTCACCCATTGTGGTGTATCTCTGCCGGTTTCTCTCCACCTTTGTCTTTGTTTTGTCACATCCTCTTTGCTCTGCTTCCCTCATAAAACCTGCCACTCTCTAGTCTTCATCCTCTCTGCATTCTTTCCCTTCCCTTTCTTCACCTCTCCTCTCCTCTTTCTATCTTCTTTGCTGTATGGAGATTATGAGGAACCCCATTGGGAAAAAAGATTGAATTGAATTCTCAATCTCTTCCTGTTATTCACTACTTGAAGACCCCCTTTTTTCTCTCTCTCTGTCTTCGCTGTCCTTTTCTTGTCTGTCCTTTCTCCGAGAGCTAAATTGAGGATTGTTAACAAGATGTACATTTGCCAGGTTAATCATCTCCTGTGGGTAATACCTATATTCCAGCCTCATTATTGTTGCCATGCAGGGTGGATGGAGATATAATTTAATTTCACCAGGAGAAAATGGAAACTTTTGTCTCCGTTAACCTCTTTTCTACAGCTCTCCACCTCAGCCACATTTATATATTAAAAAAAAAGGCTTTTTATAATGAGTTGTATATTTTATACAGTCAGTCAAACTCAGCTCGTATGAAGTAAACTATAGTTCAGAAAAAAAAAACAAAAACAAAGGAAGGCTTGAAGCTATAAACAGATTTTGTGTGTGTTTGTGAGCAGCCCCTTGTATCTGTGAGTGTGTGTGTGAGCATGTGTGATGATATGGAAACACAAACACAAGGGATTGTAGCTCTGAGGAACAGCTCCATGCAGATCAAAAGCCCTTGGGTGGATATGTATCTCCACCCGCTGAGAAGGAACCCCAGTGCGACCCCAGGCAAGGTGTGTCTCTTCCCTCCAGGGAGTCCGGCACAGGTGGCGAAATAAGGGTCCACCTTTTAAGATCAACACAGGTTTGCGCCGAGGGGGCAGTTTTGTGTGTGTGTGTGTTTTATCTTATTTGGATCACCTGATCATCAAGATAAAAAGATCCACTGAAACCATCTGCTTTGACAACACATTTTCAAACCTTTTGAAGTGATAAAGATTGTGTACATCATTTGTGCAGGTAAAGACTTACAGTTTATAGGTTGACAGTGAAAATATTGAAATAATGGAGAATAAGACCAAAGCCCTGAACGCTCAAAGTATTTGAATCGTTTCTGATGTCACAGCTTTGAGCAGCAGTGTGCAACTTATGGCTAAAATTTTTGTTTAAAACATCAAACATATCAGTACAATTGTCAATAAAATGTGAAGAACTGACATTTCTGACATTTTGTCAAAGATGTCCTTATATTGTGTTGCAGAGATATCTACTGAAGTTAATATACCAACAGGCTAGCTCCTACTGTCATTTTTGAAGCTCATTTGCCTTGTTAACTCATCATGAAACACACTTCATTCAAACTTGACCAAATCAAATATAAATATATATATATATATATATATATATATATATATATATGTGTGTAAAACTCACTGCTTTGTTTTCTGTGTTCCAACAACCAGCAATGCTGCTTTTGATGACTTATACCGTTTTTCACAGAGTGACACCTGAAAATCCCTACCAATGATACCCAACCCTCCTCTTGCTCCTCCTCTTGCTGTGTCTTGCCAGTCTCCCAGTCAGAGTCCTGGTTGGAGCTGCTGTAAATCACTTTGGTCCTGTGATCCCTGCTGTCAGACTGGCTCAATCCTGGTCCGGCTGTGTTCACTGAGAGGCTGCTGGCTGCAGCATAAACAGCAGCACTCATTCAGTGCTCCAGGCACCAGTTCCTCCAGACTAATCAGCTAATAGGGCCATTAGCCACATGGTTAACTTAACTAACAAGCTAATAGCAGCTTCTAGCTGGAACCAAAGAGAGCTACAACAAAGGTCATACTAAGCAGCAATAAAGTTTACACTGGTGGTATGCTGCCCTTTTAATTTTTTCACTGTTCACATTTAAACATGGCAGTCTTTCTTGATAATTAAAATAATTATGTAATACGAATATGGGTTAGGTGCAATAATATAAGTATTGCACTGCCCTCTCCTCCGTACTCCCAAACATGTTCTGGCCATAACTCAGGAATTCATGCAGTAATTATGACAAAAATTTTACACAAATATCTTAGGAGATAGAATAAAGAACTTATGTAATGTTATATCCAAAAGGTTAAAGGTCAGCTTTACTGTGACATCATAATGTTCTGCAATAAACACTTTTTTTTCCCAGGCCGTTACTTAACTCTATAATTCAGCAGCAGAAGGGGAGAAAGTGACCATATTGCACATTTGGTTGGATACTGAACTGGTGACTCTTATCTTGGGTTCCCGCCTTGAATCTGAGCTCATTGATTAGATCTTCTGTGCTGCAGAGCTAAAGATTTGCATAAAGCATCCATGCTGTAGAATTAGTAGCTTCTTTGCGGCAACATCTATATTCAATGCACTGAAGTCAACCATGAGCTCATTAGTTTTACAGCTACTGAGCTTCAGGTGATTGTTGTTGGATCATGTGATTAAAGCTCTCTATCAGTTTCCTGTAGAAAACTGTAAATTATTCATTGGAATCACACATGTCTAGACTAACATCGATGAAACTTCTTTCTGGCTGGTGGAGGAATACAACTGCAAGGCAGTAATTGTAGCCCTTTTTTTTGGATGACTGTGCTGACCTTTTCTTTAGCGGTGCAGTCGAGATGAAATTTAAATCTCTACAAGAGAAATATAAAAATCCACAGGCAGATTTCCACGGAATTTTATTAAGCACATTTATGCCTCCCAGAGGACAAATTCTTTAAATCAGAACTGGATTTGTGACAAAACTTCTCTAACTTCTTGGATGTATTTGTATTGTACTCTCTGATGATCAGTACTGTTAATTATAATCACTTTTTACTACAAATAATGCTATTTTATGATGAGATGTTGTCGGTTTATATTTTTGTTATATTCACTTGTGCTTATCAGCTTTATTTAAAAAAGTTTTCCCCAAGTTAAGCTGATAAGACTGCTCACAAAGTGAACAAGTGAGCCAAGAGTGCAGCGAGACATTGTTAGCTCAGCTTTCTTGGTTCCTCTGCATTATTAGGTTTTTCTTGAGAAAAAGCAGAGGAACCAAGAAAGCTGAGCTAACAATGCCTCGCTTTGTGTGCCATGTGGAGTTCTTGACAATAGTAAAGTGAATGACTGTCTTTTATTTAATGTACTGCAGGTCAAATGTGAGACAGTGCAGCATTTCATTATGGCTGGTTGTGATGCCTGTTAGAGAAAAAAAATGGCTTCCAGAGAGTCTAAACTGATCCAAAACACTGAGTCCACAGAGATGTGATTGCTGTACTATTGTTGTTTTGGTGCATGGCTGAAAGAGTTTCAGCAGTCAAATCAGTGTCCAAATACTCAAATTACTCTTCAGTGCATTTGGACAGTTAGTCTTGCCAAAAACAAAAAATAGCACAAAAACGAACCCAGAAATCCAAAGCTTAACACCAGAAACACTCAGAACGTTCTTTGGGCTTCCAATTCCCTTTTTTTTTCGCTTTTCTGTGGTGGTTTGTGAATGAATATAATCTCTTAAGGTCCTCACAGGTACAGGTATATAAATAAGTGTGACTGTGGAAAAGTCTGCATTCTTTCCAGCTTAAATTTTGCATACAATACCCACCTCTTGGGTCTGGCTGCCATGTACGCTCTAATGTATCCAGTCTCATCTGCATGTGTTTGCTACCTTGTTTTTTACTGTTTGTGCAGGTTTTTAAATGCCTGGGAAAAAAAAGGAGACAAATCTGTTTTTATTTGCAGGCTCATGCATCGACCTGGCATGACTCCGCTCAGCTTGTTCTCACGGGCATTGTGAATGTAGACAAAGGAATATGAACAGCATATTTCCAAATGTAATACATTATTGTATGGCTAATGCCACCAGGGTTTTACTTGATGTGTATTTGATGTGAAACCCAATGGCACCAGTAAGCTCTCCTACTTTGAAGAAGCTGTATCAATAAGCATGAGTGTTAGATGGATCATTCACATGAAAGACCTATTATTAATAGAAGAGGGAGTTGAAGAGAAAAGAAGGTGACACGCACACACACACACACACAAAGACATTCACACACTCACATGCATACCTCCCCCTTGGGAAATAATCATGGTAGCTAATCCATCACAGTAAGGTAGAGTGTGCTTATTTAAACGCTTCAGTCACAAATTCATTTCACACATTCCTGAGGCTCTGTAAGTGATCAGTGAAAAAAAAAAAAACAGACGCAACGCTCTTTTTCTCACCACTCTCTGAACAACATTAAAGGGTGTGAATATCTAATCTGTTTTTCATCTGTTTCTCTTTCCTGTCTGTCACCCTTTTATGGTTTCTCCCTTTGTTTTGCATCCTATTCTTCATGTTCCGTCTTATATTTTTTAATCATCTGCTCTCTCCTTCTCCTTCTCCTTCTCACTTATACGTCTGTCACTGTCTTTATCGCTTTCTCTCTCCAGGCATTGGCACTGAGGATGGAAGTGCAAAGAAGGAGGAGGATTTCAAGGGCAAGTCCCAGAGGCAGGTCCAGTTCAACCCGGGGCAGACCAGAGCCACGTGGCGGGTCCGGATATTGACCGATGGGAAATACGAGCAGGCGGAGACCTTTCAGATTTTGCTGTCGGAGCCAGTGATGGGGGTGATGGAGTTCCCTGCCGTGTCAACTGTTGAGATCCTGGATCCGAGTGACGGTTGGTGCTGCTACACACATGATACCCTGCACTAAGCACACACATGGATACTTTTAGTGTTGGACGATTGAGTTTACTTTTGTCTCAAAAAGTAAGTACATCTACTCAAGCGCTGTGTGTAAGTACAGTTTTAGGTACTTTACTTTATTATTATCACAATATGCTGGTTTAATTCTCCTACTTCACTACATTTTAGAGGCAAATATTGTACTTTCAACTCATTTTCATTTATCTGACACAAATAATTAATGTTGAATCATCAAAAGAAATAATTATTGAACACATTGATTAAGATGTGTTATAATAGAATAAGTTACAGTGCAGAACGGAAAATAATTACAATCAAAACACAATAACCAGAAGTAACAGTATGGACACAGTTTTCCCTAAAAGCGGATATTCAATCAATATCTTCTCACCTCAATGCCAACAGAAAGTCAGAAGAAGTTTCTAAGTCCACACAACATTCATGGAACAAAAACAGCAAAACAACATTTGGAGGAAGTTTGTTGATATTTGCTAAATTTTAAATTCAACATTTAATTCCTCACGGCCCCCTTGTTGCCCATCCTGAAAAAAAACATCCTGTTTTTATACACAGCTCTGGCTCTGTAAATGGGAAACAAACAAAGTGGATCAGACGGAGCAACACAATACTGTTTCCAGCCATTAGCAACAGTTGGCTTTCATTCTCGTGCGCAGGACAAAGGGAAGGGGAGGGGAGGGGAGGGGAGAAGGGACAATAATGCACGCATGTAATCACATTGTGAAAAAGGAGAGATGGCAATATCAAACAATCCCCCTCCAGAATGACTCACCCCACAACAAAAGGTACAAGAAGAAGAGTCATACAGCTCTCACTGCAGGCACTGCAGTTCAGCTATTTAAGTGATTATGCAGAAAGTTTAAAGTTAATAACTTTTGTGGTTTTTTTGTTTTAGGTTATTGAAAATTGCAAGTCAGCACTGTCTGAGAAAATGGGCAACACTGACCTTTGTGTGTTTCTCTCATCTCTCTCTGCCACATTTAATTCAACATTCCACTTTTTCACCATGCTCTGAGAAGGGCCCCCCTCACCTGGTGTCGTCTGCATGTCCTTGTGGACTTCATGGGCGAGCCCTTGAGATGGAGGGGGCTGATGACTGCACAAAAGCCGATTTTCTCCGTTTTCTCGGACAGTGCTGACTTGCAATTTTCAATCACCTGAAAGAGACATACCACAAAAAAAATTTAACTTAGAACCTTTCTGCTCAGTCACTCAAACAGATAAACTGCACATGCATGTAGCAAGAGCTGTATAAGTCATATGCTTCTACCTTTGGCCAAAAACATATCAATCACTCCTTTTTATAAGGAAAGAATTCCTTCTGCTTTTTCCATCATAAATGGAAATAAATAAATAATTCTTTTTAAAACTGAAAGTCAAACTTAGCCTCTATGGACAGCCAGCGTGGAGAGTTGAAAATACAAGTTAATAGACTATCAGAAGCAGAGGGGTTTGCTTTGCCCACCTGGCAGGGAAATATGACTGCAGCTTCAGTGAAATTTCTGACGTGTAGACATCACACAAAATCCCAGCTGCCACTCAAAAATTCCTGTTTTAAAGCACTAAAAAATACATTGTGTGAAGCATTTGGTACACACACGATGGAGAATCTTCAATATAAACATTTGTGTGATGCTGGTATAGAGTCATGTCAAATCAGCCCTCAGGCACAGAGGGGAAGTACCATTTTGACATGACAACCAGCAGAGATTTGTTGACCAAGTTGTGTTTTTACACTCACCCTAAATGCTAAGTAGAGTACTTACTTACTTACTCGCTTAAACCCAATAGTACAAAAAAAAAGCAGTGTGATTACACTTACAAGTTACTTATTTGTCTATTATCATCAGGCCAAAACAAGGTTCTTAATGAACTAAGTACTGATTTCCCTGTTTAGTGGTGTGAGCATTAGTCAACCGCTAATGGTAATGTGTTCCAGGCATATGCACACACACACACACACACACACACAAAATCCCTCCAGTTTTTCCCTTTCTCTTTTAAATAGTCTGTAATCTGCCAATTTCACTCTCTCAGTTCTTTGTGTCCTTGCCTACAAATTGAAATGTTAATGGAATATTGAGTCGGGTGACAGACTGGCTGCTTTGCTCCATCAAGGCCAGACTTACTCTTCTGCAGCTTTTACATTAGTTTTCTGTATGCATCACTCCCCTCGTCGGTGCAACTTTTATGTAATTATAGATGCACAACAAAGATGGAAACCCTGAAGCTTCCATTACGGTGACACAACAGCTGCTCTCATCACTCCCCCCACTCTTATTTATCTTCTCTCACTTTCACTAAGTCTGGATCACTCTCCCTCTCACAGTCTTGCTCCTCAATCTATCCTCCCCTGTGGGTTAATTATGGTGTGTGTGGAGGGCAGGGGCTGTTTTGTTTTCTGTCATCTCCGGGGGTTGTCTAATGTGACAGAGATGTGCCACTCTGTACTCTAATGGGCTCTAGCTATGATTGTGGCGTTAGCTGTACTCCAGCTTCTTTCTCTAATGATGAAAACTGGCTTTGTCTGGTCTTCTGGTAAGCCTGGAGACTCCCTTCCCAGAGGACACGTCAGCTCGGCTAACAGCTTTAGAGGAGGAGAGCGCCTCGCTGAGTTTTAACCAAAAGTGCTCCAAAATTAAGGCGAATAATAATCTGAGTTTGTTTTACAGCATGGACACTCTCCGCTCGTTCGTGCCAAAGCCTGGAGCTCTTCTTTACTTTCTTTTGTTATAGTTGTAGGAATGTATTCCCCACACCATCGTTCTGTATTAGTCTGTTGCTACTTTGATTAAAAATAAGGAGTGGGCTCGTCCTGTGGCGTGTTTGCCGGTTGTACACCCACTTTCAGCACTGCAGCAGACACAAACTCTGTTTAATTACAGGGTGTGCTAGCCTCGCTTTTCTCTGGCAAAAAACTTTCTGACTTTCTTTTATTTAATGCATGCACAGCGCTGACTGAAGATGAAGGTGGCAGCCTGCTGTGTGACTGTTTGCTGCAAGCAGTAGCGGCACCTTGCTTCAGTCAATGATATCTTTCTAAGCTTCTTCTACCGAGAGGACGCTATACATCACTAGAGCTACTTTACTGCATTTTGCTCCAAGGTTATCCCCCTAAATGATGTGGAACTCTTTCCTGTGTTGCTTTTCATTGAAATTACAAGGCCAGCTGCAGTCAAGCACAGCCTTGTTTAATTATAAGAGCTTTGTCTCACTTAGGATGTAAAATCTCTTG
>JAPZDY010000006.1:12848651-12870451 GCA_029783645.1 Ctenochaetus hawaiiensis | reverse complement strand
TTAAGGGAGATCACTGTCACACTGTCACTTGGGTTATTTTTTGTAGTTTTTTTTTTTTTTCCTAGGAGTGCCAAACGAAAATAGAGAGAAGCACTTAGACCTTTGCAGCTGCACCAAGGTGAATGCATCAGAGAGCTCAGAGGGAATTAAAGAATTTAGCTACAAAAGAACAAATCAGTGTAAAAAAGCATTTCGTTGTTAGGATGATTAGTGTTTTATTCTTGTTTTTTGGTTTGCTAAGCTGCCATTCTTTGTCTGGAGAATACACACACTAATTGCGAAGTTGTACTTTAAGAGAAAGAAAAGGCCATGATTTTTCAAAATAGTTGAAAGATGTGGATAATCATTTTGAATATGTGAATATTTGCTATCCTCATTCTGTCCTCTATAGATCACATTTAATTTAAGGAGGTGGTTTTAATATAATTCTTGCTTTGTAAAACCTGAGGGATGAGTTTGTCTCTCAGCTAGCAGTCACTTACTTTTTTCATTTGGATCCTGATTCAGCAGTTTAAAAAAAACTTACTTTGCTGCGTCCAAAGACACCGTGCAAAGACACCGATGATTTACAGGTCGCACGGGTATTACACCAAGCTCTTAAATTATTGCTGTTTGTTGTTCAAAAGCTATTTTCTAAGTTAGATTGGAAGTTTTAAGAAACGTATTCAAGTTAAGAACAGTTGATGAGAAAAAAACATTCTCTGCCAAATTACTTTTCTTAGTTTTTTTCCTGCTCGGTAATCAGTGTGATTATTGACTTTGCAGACTGAGACATATTTCAGCTCAAGTCAGGCAAAGATAATGTGCATTTTCAATCTTTTTTGTAAAACAAACTCTGGCTTTGTCAGATTTGAATGGGCACATAAAGTCCCACAGAACCGTTGATGTAATGTTGGTGAGCAGAGACACCTAGTGGCTGCCCTGCAGAAATACACTTAGTTTCATGGTGTAGTTGTTTTTTTCAAGCGCTAATTCACATTTCTCCATCACCAGTCCATTTATTTAAAACTTTTTCGACAGTTCACGGTATCTAAAAGCAGCTCAGCTCAACAATTGATTTCATATCCATCATGTATCAATGCAACCAAAATAAAAAATAAATAACAGTAAGACTTTATTACTCAGTATAGAATGACCATATTATCACATCTTTGATGTTTTTATAATGAACCAAGATTTCATCACAGCAAAAATAAGGTCACTTCTTTGATGAACAAGTCCTTCTATCTTAATGTTTATGTCACAGAACTATATCAGAAATGCTACAATATGCCTTATTTGTTTCCTGTTTTACTAAATAGTAATTCAAAATGCAAAAAATGAAATTAAAGTACCTCTAGTAATATAATTAAAAAATATAAATATTCAGTTAACATGTTTGTATAGGATACTTTCAGATACAGAAATAGAACAGTGTTAGTAAATCCTGTGTGTTCAGTTTTTCCCCAGTTGTTGTCAGCATTACTCTGACAAAACACCAGGGAAAGGATTTTTCTGCATGTACCATCCATCTCTGGTAACCTGCACATAAGTTCAGACATCCAGTACTCATTGCGTCCAAGAGGGACATATGGTCACATGTGGCTGGTGGTCATAAATTTGTCGCTACAGTAAGGAAAATAACTTTTTAACAATGGCGACGATGATGCTGATGAGGGAGTTTAGGTGAAAGTTTGTGACTGTAAAAGAAGTGTAACACCATGTTGTAACAGTAATTACATTTATAAAAGTATAATTACAGTGCATTTTATAGATTATACATGTGCATCAAAAATGGTCAACAGTAATGATGAAGTTTTTAAATGCTTGAAAAAAAACTTCAAAAGAGAAAAAACCGAGATAGAAAAGAACAAAATAAGCCCACATCACTGCCCACTGTGGTTCCTTGTGTACAACACAAAAAGTCTTCTCTTCATCTTTGGCAACACTGAGTGGGAGAGTTCAAGCACCTTGTGGAGGAGAACAGTGTATTTATGTGTTACATCTTCTTCAGTACTTATAATAGCTTACGACCTACAATCACCCTTAAATGTAAAAGGATGGTTGTTGCATTACACACTGAGTATCTCTTGCTTACAGCTTCAACCATAATATTAAGTCATAAACAGTGTCCTTTGTCAGTATTGAGTTTTACTCTCTGAAACATTATCTGACTCACGTTGGACCTGTTTTCTTCCTTATAGGTGCTTAACCTGGTACAGTCTTACGTGACCCTGCGTGTGCCCCTTTACGTGTCATATGTGTTTCACTCCCCTGTGGGAACGGGTGGCTGGCAGCACTTCGACCTGCAGTCAGAGCTGCGTCTCACTTTTGTTTACGACACGGCCATTCTCTGGAAGGACGGCATCGGCAGCCCCCCGCAGGCCGAGCTACAGGGTGAGTTCCTCAGACTGTGAGAAGATTACAATTTGTGCTTCTGGACTAAAAAAAAAATAAGTTGTAGAATAAGTTGTGTTTGTGTGTATTTTTTGGCAGGTGCTTTGTATCCTACCAGCATGCGTATCAACGACCAGGGACGTTTGGTGGTAAACTTCCGCACAAAGGCTCGTTTCAGGGGCCTGTTTGTTGAGTCTCACTCTGCGGGCAGAATAAAAAGAGCTGGTGAGATTATTAACCGTGTCAATTGAATTTCCTGAATAGTATCATCCTCACTGAAGATACAGATTCACTGCTTGAGTGATTGCTTTAAATGGCATCATATTTAATATTTATTTTCTCTCCCTCTTAAGCAAACTCCATGTCATCCATGGTGATGAGTGTGGACCACCCAGGCCTGACCTTCAACCTTACCTTAGTGAGGAGTGAGCCCACCTACAACCAGCCGGTCCAGCAGTGGACCTTCACCTCTGATTTTGCTGTGAGTTTTTCCCCATGAAGTTTGTTTGTGCACAACCTGAAACATCAGCTGTTTAATTACGTGTGTTTGAGCAGCTGGAGGGACAGATACAAACTGACCTTTTAATATATGTCTCCTCTGCTCTGTATAGGTGAGAGACTATTCTGGGACCTATACAGTAAAGCTGATCCCTTGTACAACAGCCCAGAATATGGAATATACTGTTCCACCTGTCTGCAGTCCCAGAGAGCCAGTTACCTTTGACCTAGACATCAGGTTTCAGCAAGTAAGACAGTCTTTGTTTGTACCTTAAGTGGCATGATTCTTTGTTGTAGGATGAGCTTCTGTCATTGGCTCTCTTTTTACCTTCATATTTCGTCTGCAGGTGAGTGACCCAGTTGCAGTGGAGTTCAGTCTGAATACTCAGATGTTCCTGCTGTCCAAGAGGAGTTTATGGCTCTCTGATGGCTCCATGGGTTTTGGTCAGGAGAGTGACGTTGCCTTTTCTGAGGGTAAGAGCCCTCTCATTAGTGTTAACTGTCTGTCCAGTAAACATTTTAAAGACTATGTTAGCAAGTGTAGATGTTTTCATCCCTTTAACTACAGGAGAAATTTGCTTTACACTTCTCTTCACTTTGCAAAGTGTAGCAAGTGTTTTATTTGAGTTTCAACTTCTCAAGTAGACATTGATTTCAGTTCATGGCAGCACTTTTTAATTGATTATGAAAATAAATTTCCCACTTTTGCCAGATGAAGTTTCAATACTGAGTTTGTTGTGATGTGGGTGATATGTTGCTGTAGTGACTATTTATATTAGAATCTCAGTGTTTTAAGGTGTTGTAGTGTTTAGCAGTATGTGCATTGCCACTTTTTATAATGTCTCTTTTAAAGGGGATATCTATCTTCTAATTTTTTATAAACATTTTAGTGACCCAATTGTACATTTTTGCAAAACCCAACCAACAAAGTACAAACGAAAATGTTGATGGTAGCAAAAACTGTTGGCATTACTTAATTCATTTCCATTAGCTTACTAGATAATCTGTCCTTTTTAAATACATAAGTATGATTTTGATTGATGGCATGGATTAGGCTTCACAATGCATGTTTTCTTCCTTTATTTCAGGTGATACGATCTACGGCCGTGTGATGGTGGACCCTGTGCAGAACCTGGGAGACTCTTTCTTCTGTAGCATAGAGAAGGTGTTCCTCTGCACTGGTGCTGATGGATATGTACCAAAGTACAACCCGACCAAGTTTGAATTTGGCTGCCTGGCTGACTCCCCGTCATTGCTTTATAGATTCAAGATTCTTGTGAGTATATTCAGATTTTTAATTATGCAGTTTCAGTATGTCTAGAAATGTAAATACATTCGACCCGAAAAACATTTGATTACTACCTTTTTTTTCCCCTCAATCTAACATACCTCATTAGGACAAGGCTCAGCCAGAGACTCAGGCACGGGTGTTTGGTGATGTCAGTTTTAATGCCGTGCTGGCGGTGGATGATCCATCAGCCATGTCTCTCGTCAGACAGCCTGGGTCTGATGGCTTTAGGTTGGACTCTACAGCCATGTTCCAGGTATTCCACTTCCTCTTATTCTTCCTCAGAGCCATTGAAATGACATGCTATTATAAACCAGCAGCTGCAGTATTAAGTAACTGTTCTTCAAAATAGAAAACTTTAAAAAGCTTTACTGTGCTAATCTGACATACAGTTGCACAGTAAAGCTGACCAGATTTGCAGCTGCATGAAGGGTCTTGGAACATGCAGGCCTTTCCACGGCATTATTGTATATACAGTGCTGAATGTTTTGCTTTGACTGGTGTTATAGTTTCATGTAGGATTGGAATGTTTTTGTATGCTGGAGGATCGAAATTCAAAGAAACATTTCACTCCTCTCAAATGATTGTTACTACTTCTTATTGTAATTTTAAATCAATACAAGGGTTTTAAAGTGCACTTTTTGCCAGAAATCAAAAGTCTAAAAATGAGTCAGTTTGGCACCCACAAGTCCCATTTTATCAAAAGTTCATGTAGTTATTTTTGCAAGATGCACTCCTAACCAATTCCCTTTGCTTGGGTTATTTTATAAATTTATAAAAGTCATTTTATAAAACGTAGCTCTAAGATATACATAAATTTGTATTTTCCTCAGGTTGCTGCAGGACGTGAGTGGTACATTCACACCATATACACAGTCCGCTCCAGAGAGAATGCGAACAGGGGCATCGGAAAGCGCAGCCTAGAATACCACTCCTTGGTTTCCACAAGCAACGAGCTCGCTTTGACCGCAGCAGGTGGCAAAGGTCATCGCTCCAGGAGGTCGGCTGGCATTGACGTCCCAGAGGTCGCTGAGGATATCGGTGCAGACAACAACCGTGGAACCAACATCATGCATATCGCTTTGGACCGCACCAAGCGTCGGGCAGGGGGGTTGAATGAGTTATTTACCGATGGACTGGAGCCGAGTGAGCTGAACGCAGAGGAAGACGAGGAGGGTCTGGTGACAGTTGTGGGGGCACTGGTGGGGCTGCTGCTGACAGTCCTCATTATAGTCACCATCATTCTGGTGCTGAGATCCAGACAAAAGGATGGGAAAGAGGGATGGAGGGAGGGGGTGCAGGAGGTGGTGAAGGGGTCTGTCAGTACGGAGCCCATGCTGGTGGTGAGGATGCAAGACTGCCACAACAGCTCAGAGGTCTGAGCAATGCATGCATCAACGGACAGGTGGATAAACGGATGAAGGTGTGGGGGCTTTTGTAAAAGTTTTGTTTGTTTGTTTTTTTTAAAACTGGTCTTAAATCACTTTCATAACACCAAAAATCTGAGATTGATCATGCACATTATTGAGTATGTGTGCGTGCGTGCGTGTGTGTGCTTGTAGTTGGGGGATTTCTACAGTATGGATTCCATTATACACCTTGATCACTCCAACAGAAAACAGCACGACAGTCCTATAGGCTGTCTCCGCTTAACATTCCAACTTGTGCTGCTCGTAGCATGGTATTTCCTTCCTGGCTTTATGGTGTTAAAGTGCCTGAAGCAGCTATATCCCTTCAGGACAGCTCCAATCATAGAAAGCACTTTTCTCATAAAGATAGTGTCAAGCAGGCCAAGTCAGAGATTTAGTGCTGTAGGGGGACCTTAGGTACAAGGGAGAGTAGATGATGTCAACATCCATACTGAAAGGAATAGTTCATATCAAAAGAGACGCTCAGATGTTATCCATCTGCCCCTGCTTCAGTCAAAACTTTGCTGAAGTTTGAGACCCTGAGTTGTTTTGTTCTTTCAAAATAGATTTCTGCACACTTATTGTGCAGTAAATACCAAGTATTGAGTAGCTTAATGATTGTATTCTGGATGCAAAAGTCAAAACTTTCCACAACAATCTCGCCTACTGTCTATCCATTGCCAAGATAATGTCCTCTGGGGAAATACTGTGGTTTAAAAGGTAAACAATGGTCTTGTTTTAATTTCTGAACCCATAGCTTAAGTGTTTGGCCACAAAACATTCAAGACTGTGCTGCATTAGGTAGATTAATATCATTCTGAGATGAAGTCAGCCTTTAGGCGCACAATTTTGTCCTGAAATATTTGCAGGGACAGTCAGTCTGAATTACACAACATATATTTGAAAACATTATCACAAGATGCCACCACCTGTGAACGAAACCTGCAGAGCTCTCTTATCAGACTACAAGAAATGTATACCACTGCTGTCTGAGTTTATGTTTATTAATCAGATTTTTGTTTTTATTTGTTCACATCTACTTCTCTTTATTTTGTTTACTGATTGATGAGGAATGTTTTCCTAGATGTATTACGCATGTCTGTTGCTGCTGAGTTGGGTTGTTCACATTTTTTCTTTTCCAGATATTGTTTGAATTTTTGTAAACTCAGTTATTTACTTTGTCATGTTTTACCACAGTCATTGTTGCAGTGTTGTTGCTGCAGTGTGTGTTTCTGTGATAATGCCATATTTATGCATTTTATTATTACTTAAGGCATTATGATGCATATTTTTTTAAAATACACTGGTTAAAGTACGTATGTACAAAATACTCATCTCAGGAGTTATTTCTTTTCAGAGAATGAACCGCTTATTGTAACACACTTTACTACTGTTGACTGAGAAGAATCTCTACAGAGCCACTTTTCACTTCTGTGTTACACTGCTAATAAGTGTGGTGCTGTGAACATGCAAATACTGTATCCATATCCGATGATTTGACCCCATTTCTTCTCACATTATGTTCCTGTGAGCTTTATTTGTCACTAGTGCTGTGTGGGATTTCAGTGTTCTGAGTCATGTTTTTTGAACAAAGGATGCAAACAAAATAGCTGCTTACGAATCAGTATGTCACCATGAGAAATGTTATGTTTGAGACACTTGATATAATCTGCTGTCTCATTATTTTGTTGGTGAAATTTCTTGTTTAAATGTGTTGCTAAACCTGTGTCTGCCATGGATATACAACATGCTGAGATCAGTGTTCCTAAATATTTGTCCTACTATGGTGTTGTCAGTCATCATTGTATAATTATTTCCAGTATTTATCGGGGCCAACTAACATGATGAAAATGAACTGAGGTGTGATTTAGTGAGGGATGTGTTGGTTTATACAACAAACAGCCTGCTGAATTCAGGCTGGGATTTTTTTCTATTTTTTGTGGCCCTGATTAATTCGGAAATAACACCATATCTGACATCAAATGCACTTTGTGAGTCACATCCCTCACATGCCAATCCAAGCTATGCAATGTAATGTAAATCCCACAGCCAGTTATTCCCATGTATATGAAAATTTTAGCACAATCAAACTTGATATTCAGTTTGTGTCTTTTTATGAATGGGTTTTTATGTATATGTATTTAAGAATAAAAATTGTTGCTTACTGGTTGTTGTTGATTGACTCAGTATTTATGCAGAGTTGTAGAACTGGGCCTTGACTTGAGTCATACCCATAAAATGAGGTTTTAAGATTTGAATAAATGTAACAGCTGTTAGACATGATCTATTTTCAGACTTGATTCCCAAAAAACATGAATTGAGACTGAGAAGCAAGAACATTAAAATCTGATGTTTTGGCCTTGTAAATTTGTGAATAAACAAAAAACAAAAAAGGAAAGACAGGAACTGGGCACCTTGATTTTTTTTTATATCATTTTAGATATCACAAGCACTTGGTCTCAGCTTTATAAAATATAGAATATAGATTTTGAAATTAAATTCACATGCAAGTCATAATAATCAGTTGGTGTGGTTGTTAGGAGCACAGAGTTAAATAAAGGCAACAACGCGTAAATGAAATACATAATATGGGTCAAACATCACGACAGCAGGATCTGAAAATATTACGAATAAAAATGTGATGACAGGAAATGATATTTTAGTTAGTGACAGTTGGAGAGAGAGAGAGAGAGAGAGAGAGAGAGAGACGGGAAGGAATGTGATTGGTTAAAACGGTTAATGACGCACCACAAATGAGCCCGCTGCCATCCTTCCTCTTTCTTCACTTCCTGCAGCGGCAGTGTTGTGCTGCTTTTAGCCTGTAAACATGGCCACTGCTGGAGCGACTGGAGACGACCTGAGGAAAGAGCTCACATGTTCAATTTGTTTGGACTTCTTCAAAGACCCCGTCATATTGAAATGCGGGCATAATTTCTGTCGGTTTTGCATTTGCATGCACTGGGATGAAAATGGCGGAGACTATGGTTATCAGTGCCCTCAGTGCCGAACGGTAAGTTTATACAGGTTATCTGTATTTTTTTGTCTATTTTCACACAATTTGTGTGGTAAACATGTTACAGTTTTACTTCCAAGTGTTTTTCAGAGAATTGTGAGCCGCCGTTTGACGCTTGGTCATTGAATTTGAAAAATGACATTAGCTGCGCAGTGCATTTTGTGGCTGCCTTTGCTATGATTGCTGGCTTTTAGCTAGCTTAGCTAAGTCTAAATTACCAGCAGGTGAGCTGATGTTAGCTAACGGTAATACACCAACTTGTTTGGCCATTAATGACATACTCTAATGCAGATTAAATGAAACATACTGAACAAATTAATGCTGACTTTTGGCTCGGTTACAAGCGTATTTCTGCGTTTTTCTCCGTTTCTTCCTTTGTTCTCTCAGGTGTTCAACAAGAGGAGTTTCACTAAAAACTACCTTGTGCAGAACCTGGTTGGCAAACTGGACGATCTGGAGTGTTTGGGGTCTTGCCCTGCACCATCTAAACCAGTTAAAGTAGATGGGAAGTGTGAACAACATGGGGAAGAGCTGAAATTGTACTGCCAAACTGATAAGAGGCCCATCTGTGTAGTCTGCAGGGAATCTAGAGCACACAGGTTGGTCGTGTTCTCAGTTTTTCATGATGAAAAATTGTAGTCATACTCTTTCAGATCAGCTATTTAAATTGAGGATCAGGACAGGTTGTAACTAGAGACAGGTTGTGACTAACTATTAGTCACTGAGGTTGCTCGTGTCAGGTTGTCAGTCTAGACTTTGTCAGTGAATTGAATCTGTGCAAATACATTTAAAAGACTTAATGCCCACACACAAGAGCAAAAACCCAGAACATGTCACATTTAAGCTGCACTTACATGCATCATAGACTTCAAGAATTCCCAGTGTTTGGCAGTTATCAGACCTGAGAAACCTGATACCATGTTTATGAGGTTAAAATATTAACCTGGTGGGCTCTGGGACTTGACTTTTGACAGATTTTGGAAAAATTCTGCAAAATTGCCATCATAATGCATTACAATAAACCAAACACAGAAAAAATATTAAAAATATCCCAGTAAATGTTAATGTTACCACACTATTTTTGTCTTTACAAAAACCGTCATTGTTCTGCATCATTGTTTAAGAGATGCCAGAGTTTACTAGTAAGGTACTATTCTGTTGTTTTAACTTGTATGACTTTAATGACTTACTCTGTTGCTACATCAAACCTTTGCAGACGTGATTTGTCTCATCCAGTTACCAATTAGCATTACCAGGACAAGAACCCTTTGATGCAGATATTAGATTTTGAGAGGGTTAAATGTACCACTGTTTCACTTCATAATGACATCATACTCAAAGTGACAGACACCTGTTTGAATGCTGTGAGAAATAAGGACTTAGGCAACAATGATATCCTTGGCAAAGTTGTAGGTACAGAATGTACGGTTCACTGCTGTCTTCATATTGACGCGAGTATATATAAGGGTATGAGGAAGTGGTGAATGGAAGAAAAAATGCACCACTGAAGAAAAAAATGAAATTAATGTTGCAGGGAAGATGGAAATTTCACTATATTATAAGTAATCAGACTAAATATTGTTGTGCCCCCCACTCCCTGTTAGGCCATATCTCCAACATGAACATAAACATTACTGTATGCAAAGTTTTACCATTTAAGTTGTCTAGTGTAATTTTTGCTCTTGCAGGGATTGCATGTGTTCTTCCTGCCAGTCTTTCAGAATAATAGTTCAGATTGTACATTGTATAGACATATGTTTTTCAAAAGGAACGACACTATGACTAAGGTTTGGTTAGGTTAAGGACCAAAAAAAGCTTGGTTATAGCTAAGGAAAGATCATGTTTTGGGTTAAAATGCTCACTTGTGAAATCCTTCATTTTCACCATCTGGACTTAACCACACATAATAAGTGCTACTTCATATTCTTTTTCCTTGATAACTACCCTTCATGTTTTGCAATGCCTCTCTTATCTGTGTCTGTATTTCACCACACTTTGCCTTTAGTTTATTTTACTCTTAAACCCCTGTTAAATGAAAATTTTATTGCACTGCCAATAATATTGAAAAGAGGAAAGCACCCTCTTGAATTTAGGTGTTTTCCTTTCTGAAAATCATGCAGACTGGTTAAAATAAATGCAATATGAGTGTAACCCATTTGAATTTGTAAAATAATTTCTGTGTGCCCTCGACTGCATTCCATTACAATCTCAGGGAGCCTGTGAGCAGTGAAGAAAGTGTAAACAATGACTAAGGGCATTTGATATCTATCACGAATTCACTTGATTAATACAGAACTTTTATAAATGTCAGGTCTGGTGAAGTTTTGTAAAGGGTGAATTCATTCCCAAGAACAGAAAAAACACTTATCAGTTTTGAGTCTGACAAACAGTTCTGAGCAGGACCTACAAGACCTACAGAACATTTAGTTTTTTGTTTTTGTTTTTTTTTTTCCTTGCATTTGTACCACAAATGGGGACCCTAGAGAGTAGTAAGCCAACTGACTTTGACTAGCCAAAATCATTATATTTTGCCTGGACTTCGCTGTTGATCCATTTGTAGGTGTTTTGTGTCATGGGCCATGTAGGCCTCTTTTTTGCCTGTAATGTGCATATTCCCATGTGACTGCGAGTCATTTTCATTGCTTGTTTTAGCCATGGGACGTAGTTAGATGGTGGTAAGATGCCAACAAAAATAGCAATGCACAAACAAAAACTGCATTGAAGAACACCAGTAGCAAATGAATACATTTTGTGAATAAAAATTTAACTTTAAAATGTATTATGAGGAAGAAGGCGCAATTAACAGTGGTTGTTAGGCCTCATATGCTGCACACACAGTGAGGTCTGGTAAAAACACTTGTGTGTAATGTTGGTTCACAAGTAAACTCAGCAGTTGAGGTGGTTTAACAGATTGCTCTGTCAGTTTCCTAACTGCCTTGTCATTTGTTTTGTTGTTGTTTCAGACACCATGACGTAGCACCAGTGCCAGAAGTTGTGTATGATATGAAGGTAAGTCTAGATGTACAAGCAGGCTGGGATGAACCTTATCTGTGTATTAGTCCTTTATGTTGCCAAGAGGTGAAAGATTGTATGACCTTTGCTACTTGTCTTAGTCACTGCATCTAGAATGTCTGCGCTGTTTTTTTGTGCTACCTTTATTGTTTTAGTCCTGTTTTTCTGTGTGTATGTGCCTTGATGAACATGTGTGTTACAGATGGAGTTAAAAGTGAGGCTAATGGAGCTTAACTGGCAGAAGTCTCAATGTGTAAAAATCAAAACAGCCGATGAACGCACCAAAAATGAAGTCAGGGTATGTAATGATTTTTTTTGACATTTACATGCTTGCAGGCAAAGCCTAAAGTATGTGTTTGGTTAAAATGGCCTTTCAAGATTACAACCTTCTCGTAAACTTCCTAATTATACCCTGTGTTGTCAGTTCACTTACATTCAGTATTGCAAAACATTTTGGAGGCCTAACTAGTAGTCATGAAATACTTAACTGCACTTAAACATTAACACTAAACACACAAATCACTGGCACTTATCAGACTCTGCATCCTTATTTTCTGAATCTTTCAATCCACCAGTTGAAGAAACAGAGACTCAAGGAGAAGATAGAGGCAGATGTTGGTGCTTTGGTCCAGTTTTTGCTAGATGAGAGAGACTCCCTGCTTGAGAGTCTGGATGCTGAAGAAGTTGCCACCATGGCTGTCATAGATGACAACTTGAAGATTGTGGAGAGTGAGGAGAATGCTGTGGACAAAGCTATAGCAAATATCCACACCCACACTAGCGGGAAAACTAACTTTGAGGTCAGTGTGACATATCATTTGTGGTTTTCACAGGTGCTTTACCTCTAAAATCACCATGCACCTGTAGAGTTGCACAGTAAATATGGATAACTGTTTCTGTCAAGTTATCTGTGACTGACTGTGTAAAAATACTGGATTTATTTATTCTTTCAGAAAATTCAAAAGGAAAAAGGTGCACTTCTTTTAAGCTCTGTTTGCATTCAAAAACATTGTGGGAAACTGGTTAGCATTTGAAATGCACATAAACTGCCACAGACTGTAAAGTAAATGCACCTGAGATTGTTTAAAAAAAGATATGCTGTGTGTTCAGTAGTAATCAAATTGTGCTTTTTGTTTTTGTTTGTTTTGTTTTGTTTTTTGATTTTTTTTTCCAACAGAGCCTTGCTGAGATTTTTAATGAGTAAGTAACTCAGAGTTGTTTAGCTAATATAGATATAAAAATTCAATTGAAAAATTACCTTTTAAAACATAAAACTTTTCTTCCACAGAGCCATCCATTGGAAGCCATTCGCAGCTCTTGAGACGGTTAATATTCAGACTGAATTTACAGACTTCTCAGGGCCCTTCCAGCTTATTATGTGGAAGAAGATGATGCATGTGCTGCATACAAGTGAGTTTAAACAGCTTCATATGCTAAACACTGTCAGGAGTGTTGCTGTTTGAAGTCTAAAACTTACAGTTTATTTCATAAGTTAATGTGGGCATGGTGAATGGTTGTCTGTGTGTCCAAGGTGGTACTGCCTCCCACCCACGATCAGCTGAGATAGACTTCAACCTATACATAACAGATGGACAGACTAATTTATTATACCCTCAAAACTTTATAGTGAGTTAATAGTGAGTACTCTTGCTTTAAATAAAAGCAAGAGTACTCACTATTCTTTTGAGTAGACCAAATTCTAGACAAAAATTGAGAATTGGATGCAACTTAATTTGTCTCATTTTTCTAAACAGTGTTTAATATTTCTGCCCATTTTTTGTAAATGCTTTTGTTAAGGTTTTGAGAATAATGCCACTGAGAAAACCAAATACCAGTGTGTTTGAGTGCAATGTCAGTGTGGAAATGCCAATGACGAGTGACTGTCATTTACCTGTTTGCCTGGGTTTCATACAGCTCCTCCAGTATCTAAATGCACAATCGTAGCCTGCTTTGAAAAAAATAAACCTGAGCATTGCCTGCAACACCAGCAGCTGTTGTATCACTTATTTCAGACCACAAATGTCAACCTCCTTGATGGCCTGATATCAGATGCAGTGGGTGGTAGGGGGACTGGCTGTATTCTAGTGGTTTGGGATTGCACAAAGTACAGACCAGTTTTATTTAGTTTATGCCAATAATATGAGGAGTACAAATGACAAGGCAAATATGAAATTAAAATCTAGACAAAAAGTGGAAAGCAAGTAATTTGGTGTAAACAGTCTATGTACGAACTTAAGCATAACTAGGAAAACACCCAAAAGCCAGAAAAACCTCTTAAAGAAGCCAAGACCTTGATCTTCTTCAGGTCTCCACTTTTTACCCTCTCTTGCATGAAAGCCGGACTTTAAAATATGGGCATAATATGCAATAAAACACTCTCACTGGATAGTGCTCAGATGCTTTTAAGTTAACAAAGGATCAGGTCCTATAGGTCTTAAGAACAGGGAAGGATGCTGAGCAATAGAATGATATGGCAATCTCAGTTACTTTTAGGGAACTGAGACCCTTTCTTTACAGTGAAAGTTGACTTATGTAGAGGGTGTCTGAGTTCTCAGATACCGCTTTAGGCTTGCTTTTAGCCTCGCTGTGAGAAAAAAAAAAATAACCTCGAGGAGTTTCAGATTGAGAAGAAACGTGCTGCATAACAGGCCTAGGCCTTTTTACTTAACACCTTTCAAGCAATACAGCTTTTTGCTTTGTACTGTGGGACTGCAAGTGAAGCAACCTACTCAAAGGATATTTCTAGATCATTTGACAGAGAACGGAGAAGTGCTATCCTAAGCTGAAGGAAATTTTAAATTATGTATGTTTTTAACCAAAGTAATAAATAAGATATAGATATTACATTTAGAAACCTTTAATGCACTAACAATTTGAATATAGTCGTCGGTTCAATATGATAAATTCAATTGTAGAAGTGACCCAGAAACACAGACTTAAGGACATGCATTAACACAAATCACATAATACCAGTTGGAAGTATCATTATATTTGGAGGCAGTGTGAAATTTTGACAAAAGTTGGCTGGTTAGCCTAGTTTCACTGTAGCAATTAATGCCAAATGCTGTTCTTTCTGGTTTACGAACCTGCCAGTTTTTTTGACAAAAAATATCACTTTTGAGTCTTTTTTCAAGTGCAATGCCAGGTATAACCCAATTTTAAAAACAAGGTGAACTAATCTGTCCCTGTCTTTCTGTGTAGTGCCTCAGAACCTCACTCTGGACCCAGACACCGCTCACCCAAACCTGTTCATCTCAGACTTTGACACAAAAGTGGAGGAAGGCCGTGTTCGTAACCAGGAGCCAGACCTGCCAGCCCGCTTCACACGGTTCTGTGGCGTCCTCGCCACAGCCCAGTACGCCGGTGGCCAGCACTACTGGGAGGTGGATGTGAGGGACAAAGGTGTGTGGTACCTGGGAGTCACCACTGAGGGCAGCAACAGAAAAGGCTTCGTCAGCCTCACTCCCTCTGCAGGGTACTGGAGCCTTTGTCTGCAGGACCGGCTGTATGCCAACGGAGAGGATGGCCGCATCCCTGTCGCTGACTACTGGAACTCTCCTCGGGTCGGCGTGTACCTGGACTACGACAACGGGCGTCTCAGTTTCTATGACGCTGTTACAATGAAGAGACTGTACATGTTTGACACCTGCTTTGAGGAGCCGGTCTACCCTTTCTTCAGCCCAGGGAAGAATGATCCAGGCAGCAGGCTGCAGATATGCCACTATTACTGAGAGCTGTGATGAGTGTCTAAATTTTGTTATCTTAACTTGTGTATGCCAGTGTTTTCAGATTTGCTGTTAGCAAGGTTTTATCTAACAGGCGAGCCTGGAGTGCCAGGGTGACGCTGATCCCCTGAGCTATGTACTGTATGCATTTGAGCTGTTACATGTCGGTCTTACTGGTTTTCCAAAAAGAAGGGTTACACTGAACAGGAATATTTGGGTGTCTTGTCACACAACAAAAACTTCATTTTTCTCATATTCTGACATTGAACATTTGAAGTTTGATATCTTTAAACCTAGACACACACTGTAGGCTTATACCTCTGACTACTGTGGCTGGAGGTTTGGAGAGGTGCTTTGCTGTCTGTATCACTGTGCTGGGATGCAGATCTCTCAGATGCTCTTGTTGATCAGAGCACATACAGCTCTTATCCTATTAGCAACCGCTATGCCATACTATTGTACATTAACTATGTTTTTGGCAGGCTGGGTCTGTGTTGTTGCCTTGTTTGATTTAGTTATCACATTGATAGCTGGTGACAGTCAGTCAGTGCTGATGGTTTTCTGAATTATTCGACTCAAATTGGCCAGCTTGTACTGGGATTGCACCTCTCAGACAATGGTTAAACTTCCAAGAACAACTTGTTTGTTTTGTGGACATTAACGTCAGCACAACTAATTTTATCATAACCTTCTTTAAAAAACTTTTTTTTTATGTATCCCACTTTTTTCCTTGTGTACGTCGTTGACAGTTTTTGGACTCATGAAATCCCCTTGTATCACTCTGTCTCATTTTGCAGCTTCTTTCATGTGAGCTGTGATACTAAAGACATAAATCATGCCATTTTGCTCCTTTGAATTTTATCAGTTCTTCTGAAAATGAGCAAGTAAAAGTCAGAGCAAACATTTTTTTTAATTATTCAATTGCCAGATTATTAAGCTGTACAGCCATTTCCCCAGCTATGTTGTCCTTTAATGGGTGAAATTGTAAACTTGTTTTATTTCAAGATTTTCCATTAAAACCAGTCAGAATTTGCAGGCAGGAGCCTTGTGGATTTTAAAATAAAAGGAAAACCTTTGAAATATTGAAAAAACGTTGTGTCACATCTTTCATGTTTTTTCTCGTTTGTTTATTTGCTTTTGAAAATTACCTGCTGGATTTATTTTGTACTATCCTTTGGGACAGCCCTGCTTTTGACTTTTAATTGCTAACCCGAGTTAATCGTGGTGCTACATGTTGGTCCTGATATTACCTAACCTGTTCAGTGTGAAATTAAATTTTAATCAGTTCTATTTTATTTTCAGTGTATCTAGACAATTGTAGATTTTTTTTTTCAAATTTCTCATATAAACTTTTAATTTCAATGTTCTTTTTTTGAGATTATACTTGTGCTTTTTTATTTTTCCATGTGCAGATTTCCAGTAAGGTTATGGATTCAAAAGTGGGACTTTTTTGGCCAATCTTCAAATGCTCCTTCAGTAAGACATCTAAAGTGTAAGGATTGGAGAAAATCTGTGATCTTTAAACTTTGAGAATTTGTTGATTCATGTTTCGTCTAAGATTGTATACCTCATTTAGCACCTATACATACTTTTCATCGCTGAATTTCATTCATGTGTTCAGCTTAGCAATATTTGGGCTGTGTCTCCATAAGTGTGACATAAAAATATTTGTAATGTCCGTTTGTGGCCCTTTCACCTGCTATGAATGTGCTTAGTGTTTCTCAGACTTTAGAATGAGATTAAATGAGGAAAAAGACTTGTGTTTTATTTCCCTTAAACCTCTTTTTTTTTTTTTTTTTTTTTTTTAAAAGAGGTAGCCAATATATGTGTGATAAATGCTCTTGCCAAAACCAAAAGTATACTAGGAGCAGTACATTTAAATATATTACTGGATTGTAATGCGGTTTAAAAATCTAATTTGTGTGCCCACAGTAATCAGTTATTTCTGATATGAGCGCACTCTTCTGTTATGAGATTCAGCACTTTAAAATGATTGAATTTAGGCCTTGTTCACAATCTCGACACTGACTTAAGAAACGCTCTGCTTTTTGCCACTTTGTAGCATCCAAGTATTGAATTTCATACACAATTTTCTTAAAAGGCTGTTAGATGTTGCAATTTTTACACGAAAAAAAGTTCTTGTGTGAGCTCCTGTTGAGTGCTCCTTTGTTTACATCCAAAACTCCCAGTCTAAAAAACACCAAAGAAACTGACTCCATACAGTGTTCAGGTCACCGCTTAGAAACAGGTTTCTCAAGAGGGCCATTGCTCCCTGTTTGCTATTCTGGTCAAACATCCTCATTTACCCACTGAAACACTTTAGTGCTGCTGATTCAGTTTTCATACTGCCAGAACATTTAAGGAGGAGGTGAGAAAACAGCTCTCTCAGTCTCCTGCTTCGGTAATGACTCAGTAGTGACTTTTTTCATCTCTTTGCAGAGATGTGGTTTTAATGAGGGATTATGTAAAAACTTAATCATTTGATTTGAGAGAAATGTATGAACATAACATGACATGTCTACTCATAGAGCCGTTGTAACTATATAAATTGCTCCACTGTGGCTGTGGCACAATGAAGTGAAGGGGAAAAAGCTCATTTGGTTTAAAGTCTTGAGTCTGCGAATCTATAATGATTTTGGCATTTTTAAAATATAGTACTATTAGTACTAAAATATATTAATATTCAATATATTGAAATAGGTATTAGTCTGAATTCTGCAAAACAGTACATGTGATATGGTTGGAAGTTCTGCTTTTAATGATTTTTTTTTAACAAAAAAAAATTTAAACAGGATAAACATATGGGAAATTAATGAATGACTAATAAATAAATGTTTTTCTTAAAAAAAGACCTGAGAAAATAATCCAAAAATGCAAAATAAAAGTGCCTCTTATTTCTTTTATTACAGATTTGCCATAATATTCAAAAAAGCACTGACATTAGTGTTTTTTCTTCACCTCTGAGTGGTTTTAATGTAGCTGATAGGTTTAAGTTTGGCCACTCATCTTTCGTTCTCAGGAATAATTCATGTATTCATTCAATCTTTACTCATTTGGAATTATATTGAGATATTGACTTCATTTACAGTATAACACCAATATAAACAAATAGGAAAGTTCATTAAAATGCCTATAAAAAGTAAAACAGTGAAAAAGCCAAACCTGTAAATGGATAAATCCTTAGGAATAGATAAAGCAAACTGAAACAGATGATTAAGTAAAACAAGAACAGCTGGAGGTGAAATACATGAGACTAGAAACTTAAATAGCTGTAAGGATAAAAATTAAATCACCTGTAGACTGATCTGTAGGCTATATTTTAAATGACAGGGTACATCAAGCTGATTCAGTGAAGTTTCCTTTGTTTTTTCAATGTCTGCAACATGCAACTCCTGTTTGTTAGCAGCTAATTTGACAGTAGCTCCTTTTAGGCAGCTGCATATTCGACATAAAAAAACATGCATTACCAATATGTCCTTAAAAAGAGAACAAGCATGTGAAGTTCATTTCAAAATGCATTATTAATTGAAGTCTTGTTATATAAAACACACCATTCCCAAACCGTTCATAGTGTCGTTCTTTAATATTTACAATCAAACCTTTGCCATGATTACATAAATGCTGTGATCACTTCTTGTAGGACTGGCCTCTTGTAGTTTACAGCAGGCTTCACGAGATGGTTCATGTAGTGTCTTATTTATATGTGCTTCCTTTATTTCACACAGACATGAGTAGGTCAGTCACAGATGGGAGAGAGACATAAAAAAATAACATGGGTTTAATTCATGGAGGAGGAAAATCAACTAAAACTGTCATTACAAAGAGATTTTTAAGATGCAGGAAAAGCAGATGGAAAGACAGGATGAAATAAAGATGGATCCTCAGGGAAGAGAGGATTTATTCGTAAAACACAGGTGAAAAACTTTGTGTCACTGCATGTCAGCTGGTGTTGTGTTCCTTCACACAGAAAACCTTCCAAACACTGAAATATCAAGCAAAGTAATACAAAAATCCATGATAAAGGTGCTTGTTGGCTACAACAAGAATATGATTGTAATATACAGTACACTTTTTCTGGTTATGTTAAATGATAACTATACACAGAGGCATATATTACTCTTGCAAACTATATAACTCTTATAATATATGTATTTTTTTGTGCAATGTTCAACAACAGCTTACAACAATACGTTTTTGGCAGAGGGAGAAGTTACTGTTAAAGTGGATGTGAGGCGAACAGGGAGAGAGCGGCTTTCAATGCTACAAGTTACAAGGCCTATGTACAACGATGTTTGGCAAAGTGGAGACAGTTCAAATGCACCGATTAGAAAAATAATTTGTAGAACAAATCATGTAGAAAAGAAAATAAAAAATAAATTAAGTCCTTTGAAAAAATAAAACACAGCAAATAAATGCGTGTACAACTCCGTTGATGCTTGCAAGTCATTCAGTTGGCTACTACTTGGCGTGACCTTCTGCTGTGTAAGAATATGTTCCAGTGTTGAAATCCTTGATTCAGTAAGTGCTGGAGTAAGTAGGATATATAGTGAAATAACATGGACACCAAATCTTTATATACACCTAATATGCATATGTACAACTACATTAGGTCGTAGATATGAATACACAAAAGTGCAAGAAAGGGTGGGGTCGGATATCAGTTTGTTTTGGTTAAAAGATGAGAAAGACAAAGCAACCAAACTTAATGTTGAAGCGCTGGTTCAGATGTGTTCAAAGACCTTCTTGTTCTATTAACTGGTGTGCTTCTTGATACTGTTGTCTTTGGGCACCAAAACAAAAACACTTGCATATTACCTCTCTTACCATAAAAATCATTAAAAAGAAATCTATAACCCAATTCCAAAAATAGCTGGGAGGCTGTGTAAAACAAATAATACAGAACCAGATGATTTGCTAATCCTTTTTTGCCATAAACTCAAGTGAAAACAGTACAACATATATTTAATGTTTTTACTCATCAACTTCATGATTTTTTGCAAATATGCAGGCAACATTTTTCTACAGTCGAGACAGAAACAATAAAAGCAAGAAAGCGGTGGAATGCTCATAAAACACCTGTTTGGAACATTCCACAGGTAAACAGGTTTACAGGTGACAGTATCATGACTGTGTATGAGAGGAGCCTCCTCAAAGGCCCAGTCACACACATCAAGGATGGAGCAACATTAACGGCTTTGTAAACACATGATTAAATAAAGGATATTATCACATGAGCTCAGGAAAACTTTGCAAAACCAAAACACTGTTCATTTGCAAACGTCTGCATTCTGCTTTTGTTTATGTTTTACACAGATTCCCAACTTTCTTTGGAAGTGACTTTGTATACAAATGGGCTGGGATCTTATCAGACTGAGGGTGCAGAATAACAACACATTCCTGTCTGCATGAGAAATTGAAGGCAGTAAAGACAGAATTTTTTTTGGGAGCACACTGACATGCTACAGTGTTGAAGGAAAAGCCTGAGCATTGTTCAAACACAAAGCATCATCCTCTCAATTGGAAACAGGTAGTAGACTCCTGCCGCTGTGTCTCTCACAGTTGCAGGCTGCTGGGAGTGTTGCCCATTTTCATTTCCTGTCAAAACATTTCAGTTCATGACCAACTTCCGACTTGCAGGTTGTCTATTGGTGAGGTCCCATTTGTGAGACATAGAGCTGTCCAGATTTGGTTAAAAACACTTTTAGTACATAGATTATGGGGGAATAGAAAGGTAAATATCTAATTAAAGGATGTTTCAGTCCTTAGTTGCTTGTGAAATTTTGTTTCTTCTTTAACCCTCTTTCTCCTGGAAAGTCTCTGGAGATTTTTTCTCTCTGAAATTGGGAATTAATGTGACTTTTCGAAAATATCTTTTGGGTAATTGGCTAAATTTGTCTTAAAAAAACAAAAAATTACACTTGATTTCTTAGGTTTAAGTTGTTTTTTCATGTAAGTATTTTCTTGTATTTCTTTGTTTTAAGCTTAAAATATAAGATCTTTTGCCTGTGACCAGAACTTTGACCCTGCTCATTTAACCGAGTTTAGTTGAGGATGGAAATGGAGTGTAAAAAGGTGACAGTGCTGTCTGATATCAGGCTATAAGATCTGCTAAAGTAGAGACAGACCGTGCAGACAAAAGCCACATTTACATACAAAGTTCCTGATATTTTTAGTCCCAGGAACTACATTTCAAGGAAGTAAAAGGTTCCTTCAGCTCATTGTTGTCTGTGTTTTCATTGAGTTGACATGTGAAACTTAAGCAAATTAGTCTGCTGATGAATGAAAAAGTGACAACTTGTCTCTGATCATACAAGAACGAGGGCTGGACTTCATCGTTGATCCATCTCTCATAGGCTTTCTTCTGTAACTCCATGTTGATGCAGTAATGCAAGAAAAACAAGTTGGTTTGCAGATGCACATTTTTTTGTGGTGGCTGATATAAAAAGGCTGCAAGTACTCGACCAATCAGAAATGATGCA
>JAPZDY010000006.1:12837422-12848551 GCA_029783645.1 Ctenochaetus hawaiiensis | reverse complement strand
TTAGTCCCAGGAACTACATTTCAAGGAAGTAAAAGGTTCCTTCAGCTCATTGTTGTCTGTGTTTTCATTGAGTTGACCTGTGAAACTTAAGCAAATTAGTCTGCTGATGAATGAAAAAGTGACAACTTGTTTCTGATCATACAAGAACGAGGGCTGGACTTCATCGTTGATCCATCTCTCATATGCTTTCTTCTGTAACTCCATGTTGATGCAGTAATGCAAGAAAAACAAGCTGGTTTGCAGATGCACATTTTTTTGTGGTGGCTGATATAAAAAGGCTGCAAGTACTCGACCAATCAGAAATGATGCAGTGATGCAGAAACTCAGAGGGTTTCTCTAAAGGGTCCTAAGGAAAGTTCCTGCAGCAGAAATGCAGCTAATATGAGAGGGAACCTGGGGTTACTGTAAGCTGCAGGCAAGTTGCAGCTCTATTCCCACAAGCAGTGTGTGAAGTCTAAATCAGGTCTGGCAAAGATGTCTATTCATGTCTTTCCTTTGTCTACTGCAGATATCTGTAAACCTTGAAGCAATGGTTGCCAGAGTCAGCAACAGCCACATGTCCATCTGAGGTGAGGGCGAGGCCCTGGGGGCCATACAGCGGGTCTGCTGAGGTGTTGATGTAAGATAAGAAGGAGCCTGTGCTGTCAAACACCTGAAACAGAAAAAAAGTAAAAAGGTCAATTTTCATGTTGCAACAAACTACAGTGTTAACAACTAGAAGTTCTCATCCGAAACCTGGCAGCAGGATGTGGGGTTTTTTTGGAGTGTTCGATGGATCTACAGTGCATTGGAGTCCCACTGTTTTTTCAGTATAGTGAAAGAGTGACAATTCTTTTGCATGCGAACATGTCAAAAGTCCTGCAAGTAAGGTTAGAATCAGCTCCGTGTTGTCTACAGTAAACAAAGAATGTCAAATAACAGAGATAACTGTGCACAAACCAAACCTTTTACCTGTCTACAGCTCGTCACCGCAAAGGGAGTTTCTGCATATCTTCACCTTGGCTGGAGTTTTCCAAAAGCTTATTTATTTTTTACTTAAAACTGCATTTTACTGAAAAAAATCATGGAAAAAGCCTTGTGGAGGAGCCCTGAATGTGGCCTGTCTCACCTGTATTCTGCTGTTACCCCAGTCAGCTACGATGATGTTCCCGTTGGCGTCCACAGCCACACCAGTGGGAGCATTGAACTGGCCGTTGCCTTCACCATGAGAGCCAAATTTGAACAAGAATTCTCCATCTGCATTGTACACCTAAAGGAGGAGGAGGTCAGTCATCAAATACATTTTGTTTACATCTCCCTTTGATGCACAGTATCTTTATGAAATGTATAGAAAATACACATGCATTTAAAGAGTAAAACATTAGGGCATTATGCTTGTGTTAACATTAGAGATATATCATCTTATGAGCTCAGGACAAAGCAGATCTTACCTTCACAGAGTGATTGTGAAAATCAGTCACAATAATTTCATTCTTGTTGTTTACTGCAACAAAATGGGGACCTAGATAAGGAGAGAGAGAGAGGAAGGATACTGTTGGACTTCCTGTACTTGGAACAGAGACAGATAAATCTAGTTTCCCCTTACTGTTAGTAGACTGTCTAGACACAAATTCCAACTAAAGATGCAATAAAAAAAACTAGTTTCATCAGAAGGTTAGCTTTTCTGGTTTTGCTGGGATAATTTTGGCATTCTTCTCATGCATCAGATGCTTCAACTTTAGTTTTTTCTGGTTCTTTTGAGTGCTAAAACAGTAATAAAATTCTAAGTTAGATTGTATGGGAATGCTCAAGACTCTGAGATTTTATCCTACTTTGTTGCCTTTGATAAAAATCGTTACAATAAATGCATCATGGGTAGCTGTTGATCCGAAAAAAGAGCTCTCATCATATTGATTGTCTCGGTTAGTTTCATGTCACTGAAGTCAGAGCAGTGACAATCATTTTCACTGATCTTTTCACAGCGATTTACACAAAAGACACAATGCATGTGACAAAATGTTCATTATTGTAATAATAAGTGATTGTTATAATGTGCGTGTACTTGATTGTTCTGATTATTATTGTACAAGCACAGTTTGATGCAACAATCTGAGTTCTCAGGGGGTCAGACACATAATCAGGGAGTCGGGTTAGACAGAGGGCACTGCACTGTGGGATTAAGGTTGCAGCAAGGCCACACTTAGTACTTACTGAAAACTGAGCCAGATTTATTTAAGTTTGGGCCAAGTTTTTCTGGATCGAAAAACAGAAGGAAGAACAGAAAGAAAGAAAAATAGGTAGTCAGAGATAAAGGATAAGCGAAGAAGAAAATAGAGTAGGGCGGTCAGCATAAGCACAGTTTGTCGGAGGAGCAGCAGAGGGTCACTGCAACGCCTGGGACTCTCAGTCCTATCAGTTTAAACAGGCCTATCTTTAAAATAGAAATTAACAATCTAAATGCAGTTAAGTTGTGCTTGTTGATCTTTGAGGGGTGTAAATGAAGACATCACACACAGTTTTATCCACAGCCTACACAGTGATTTTGGAAAGCGAAAAAACATTTATGTCCTTCCAACCTCTTCGGGTAAAAAAAGCCTGGTAATGAAAAAAATCTGAAACAACTGCATGAGAGTTTGTAGAGTACAGCTTTATAGTTGTCACTATGATTGGCCAATGTGCATGAGAGGGGCAGAGCTGAGCAAAGGGTCAGTTATTATTGTTGTCCATGCTGTTTGCTGCCCCAAGCTGACAATTTTACCTGGGCACACATTATTCACACTGAGTGCTTTTTCTTACTTAAATCCTGAACAATGGAAAATGAAATCTGCAAAACATTAAACTTTCAAAATCTGAAAACAAAATATAGCATCCTCATAATGTTTTGCATTATGATGTGGGGACTTTGAAAGATAGAAAACACTGCTGCCTCATTGACAGATAGTCATCTGAGAGCGAGAGCACTGTTTCTTGGCTCTCTGTCATTGTCAACTAGATGTCTGATGTTACACATAAAGGCCTCTTCACCTGCAAACTGTCTGTCAGACGTCCCCCTGCCTCCAAACTTAGTCACCAACTTTCCATTGGACTGAAAGATAAAGACGCAGCAGGCCTTGTTGTCCACAGTGATAATGTGTCCGTTCTTGTCCACAGCCACACCCTTAGGACCCATGAGCCGGCCTGCACCTATCTTATTCTGTGAGGGAGGAAGATTTCAGCCAGGTAAAAAAAACAGGGAAATAATGTAAACAAGTAGACAACCTTTTTAAAATTTTGTTTTGCATTACTGAGAAAACTTGGTCACTTATATAAACTGTCCGTGCAGAATTTTTCTTTTTTCATGTAAAAGAAATGCTATGAGATCTGACCTTAAACTTGCCCTCAGAGGAGAAGATGCTGACCCATCGGTTGTCATAGTCGGCCACCACAATGTCACCGTTCATGTCCACAGTGACGCCTGTCGGTCGCTGCAGCTGCCCAGGAGAGCGACCTCTGACCCCGAAGCGCATCTTGAACTGGCCGTCATTGGAGAACACCTGTAATAAGTTCCAGCAAAGGGCCTCCTCTGAGTATTTGTCTTTAACAAAAACAGCATCTTCCTATTCTGTGTGACAATACATGGTTGCACTTACATGCACTTTCCTCTCTGTGTCTCTCTCACCTGTATGCACTGGTTGTTGCTGTCGGCCACCACCACTCTGCCATTATTAGAGGCTGAGATTCCCTGCAGATTGGTGAACTCCCCTTTTTCTCTACCCCGCGTTCCTGAGAAATAAATCGTAACACCCTCGAAAATGTAACAAAATTTTTGGATTGATTTCATACATCCTGCACAAATGACTGTTGGGTTAGGCTGTCAGTAGCTGTCAAAAATAAAAATATTTGTATCAGTTTTATTTTTTGGCAAAAGTTAAAATGTATTTCATCACAGTTTTTGGCATTGTAAATTAACTCTGAATAAAAAAGACACAAAAATGTTGATTAAAATGTCAATACAGTCAGTACTCTCCAGCATGAGGCGCCATTCTTACCCACTCTGTAGATGAGCTCATCCTCAATGGGATTCTCCTTTTTCTTGGTGGTGCTGTACATACTGGAAGGCCGTCGCACTGCTTTCTGCCGTATGTGGCCCCCGGTCCCACTGGGAGACTTCACCCTCCTCTTCACGTCATCTGGAGACTGCGGCACGTCTGAGGGCTTGACCGCACGCAGGCGGAACGGGCTGCCACGGATGGGCTGCCCGTATAGCAACAGAGAGAAGGAGTACTCCCCCTCAGAGCGTACCGTGTAGCCAACCTCATAAGTCCCATTCTTATTGTCCACTATCTCTGCCTCTGCAACACGGCCCCCGTCAGCAGACACTATCTCTGCCTTTAAAATAGCATTTCCTGTCCGCACCAACTCTCCGTCCTGCAGACAGAGTTCACCGAGTCAGTATCAGACCAAAATAAATCTCTTATTGGTCAAGCAACATGCACATGGTTGCAGCCTTTAAGGCAGCACTTTCTAATAACACATCACAAGCTCATAATAGACATGTTTTTAATAACAATACCCCTTAACTTCAGTGACCACATTAACATAACTGACTTCTTGCCAGACAACAAGATAAAGCAGTGTGATATGTGTTTGAAAGAAGTTAAAATGTCATATGTGACTAAGCCAATAAACATATTAGCCATCAGATTAAAGCCAAAGCAAACTGAAAGGGTGTTGCAGGTTTATCCAGAATTCACTCAACTCATATAACAAACAGAAGACTAAAAACTTAAAAGAAAGTACTTTGTCTTTTGTTGTCACAGTAATCGTGTGATGCTGCCCAGTAACTGCATGGCGGAGGCCTTCTCCTGTAGCAACAGATGTATGAGCCACGGCGGCGGTGGTGAGGAGGACGCCCAGGTTCTGGATGGAGCGTCGCAGACCTTCAGTCTCCACCTGGAGGAGACAGGACACCAGATGTACAATGTTTAATACTGCAGAATCCCTTAATGTTCTCCAAAAAGACAAAACTTAAGTTTGTAAACAAAGTCAGGTTACCATCACACTTAAGATATAAGGACTAAGTCAAAAGAAGAGGACTTCAAGTTGTCAGGTGTGCATAAATAAAAGAGCAATCTTGGCTAACAAGCTGATGGAACATTAAAGCTATGTTTGTGAGTTTTTCTTGTAGTTCTTTCTAATAGTTCTCGAAATAATTAGTGACAGAAATAGTTTGAATGGGAACAAACAACAGTCAGAACCTGACAATCCAGGTGTGCATTTTGATGTGGTCTCTCTGGGAAGTCGTGTCTGGCCAGCGCTGTTACACGCTCACTCATCTGCTTCTGAACCAGCAGCACCTACACTTGCAAGACACACATATTGCACTAGAGAAATATATATTTTTTTTTACATGCAAAGATATTCTGCTTCCTGCTCAGGCTCATTTCTGCTACACTACTGCAACACTTTCAAAAGCTGATTCCCACATGTGTTGTTTGTACAAATTACAATCTGCCGGCCCACCTCAGTAGCGCTCCCATGGCTGAGAGCCTGCTCCGTAAAGCTGCAACTGCTCTGGATGTGTTCCTTCCCCTGGAGGAGAGATGAAAGCTGAGCCTGCAGGACCTGCACTCAGGTAAATGGAACATAAAAAAGGAAACAAAAGAGCAAAAGAGAAGGAGGAGAAAGGGAGAATGAAAAAGTCAAAACCATTAAATCAGCAGGCAAAGTGTTTTGACAGGAATGTAAAACATGTAGCAGATCATGTTCAACTACCTGTATGTATAATACCTGTGTGCTTGTGCATGACAGTGAGTGTGCAGATATGCAAGTACACCTTGCGTCGGTGTATGCTGTGTACATCTGAATGTGTGAAAAAAATAACTGACCTTCTGCTTCGTGCTGCAGATATTCTCCAGGTCTGTGATGAGAGCTGTCTTGCGCTGATGCAGCGCCCGTTCCAGCTCTTCGAATGTGCTGGTAATCTCTGCCACCGCCTCAGTCTTCCTTTCATTCAGCTGGCGAGAGATCTCACTCACCAGCTCGATGGCTGCTGTTAACTGAGGGAGCCTGCATGATGGAAAAGGAAAGGAAGCAAAAGTTTCAAAAATATTAAAATCATAAATCTAAAGAATATTAAAATTAGGACAAAGAACCAACTGTAAAGTAACAAAAAACATATTACTCTTAAATAAAAATAGGGTATATTCAGTAGCATAGTTTGACATACTAGGGAAAGCATTACGTAGGTGATCTTTGATGGCAGATGCCAAATCTGGGCCAAACGCTTAAGCCTCCAAACACCTGATGTGGAGGCAATATTCTGAAAGCTTTATCAAAATATCAAATCTGTCTCCACCTGCTGTGTATGGCATCCAGCTGTGTCTTCAGCACAGCCTTGTGCTGTTCCACAACGTCCCGCAGAGGAACAGTCACGTGCTCCCTGTGCTCGCCCTCTGTACAGTCCAGACACATGGCCGTCTCACACGACTCGCAGTAGAACTCCATCACCTGCAGGGGGAGACAAACTGAGTAAAACTCACTCTTACTGGGATTTGCAGGGTAAGAAATGTAAGATTCCTGTTCTTTATGTTAATTATATCTAATAAACAAAAGAGGCAGAGCATTTTTGGTGAGGTGATGACTGGATTGAGCCGCAACAAAGGGGCTTCCCACCTTTCCCTCATGGTTTGGGCAGCAGAGGGGCTTCCCAGCAGCTGCAGCGCTGACTGACTCCAGGACACTGCAGGCCTCTGGCCGCGAGCACTCTGGGTCTCTCTGAAGAACCTGGTCAAAAAACATTCTAAATGTCATCATGCTGTTTTCATTTAAAAGTGAAAATAATCTTTTCTTTTTTATGGTACATTTCCTGTCTGAATTTCTGTCTTTACTTAATTCTCTTCAAGATATGAGCATACACTCTTCCACATCCTCCATTCAATATGACTATAGCCCAATATTAACTAAAATCATCACGCCTCCATGTCCAATAGATATAAACCATCAGGCAAACCATAAAAAGAAAAAGAGCCCCTGGAAGAAGAAAGGTCTGTCCATGATGACATCATTCTACAAAAATGTCTTCTCTCTGCTCAACAACAAAAGCACTACTAACAAAAAACAGCAGCACAAGAACACACACAGGCCCATCTCTTTGACTACTATCTGTAATTGCTTTAAACACTCTTTACTTCATTGTAAGCCTCATAATTGAACTCATCTGTGTTTTGTCTTTTGTTCCATGTCATCTGTGTCTGATGTGAATTCAAAAAGAAAAGGATTAAGAGTCAAACCTCCATGAGATTAGTGATGAAGAAGTTGTTCTGCAGAGCGCAAACCCCTTTTTCTGGCAGGATGGACGTCTGCCGACACACTGGGCACGAGAGCGTCAGAGACTCAGGGGGAATGTAGTTGTGGAGACAACTGGATGGAGCAAATGTCAAAAGATGAGAAAAGCAAAAATTAGAGTAAAAAATCTACATGAGCATTTGCATTGTTTTGTGTATAACTATCAGTCATATTCAATATACCAACGCAGCAGAGACAGAGGGAGAGGGAGATCATAGAGAGAGAAAGCTGTCACTTTATTACCATAATTGAGAGACAGTGCCTAAATAGTGTTCCTGTCACAACAAATAGTGTAGATCCAAGTCAGTATGCAGGAACCACAGCTGAAGAGAAAGCATGCACGCTCTCACTTTGAGGGAATAAAATGTCTGGTAAACTAGTCTGGCTAACAGAGATGTAAAGAGGCAACTTCAGGCAGTATAAATGTGTGTGTGTGTGTGTGTGTGTTTGTTTATGCTTTTTGCATGTTTGTGTGCATGTGCATATAAGCGTGCTTTGGATTCTGGTCTGGTTTCATCCTGGCAGCAGTCACACATCCATTCCACCGGCCCCTGAAGGCTGAGGATGTTGTGCAAGTTCAGTTGCTCTTAGGGGTCAATCTATTTAACATGAGACACACTCAAGCCAAAACCAAACCTAAAGTCAGCAGAGTTCAGCTGCAATATTAAAGATTAAGGTTATACCTCATTCCTGGCCTACAGCCCAGCTGCCCTCCAGCATGTAATGTATGCTTGTTTTTCCTAAGCTTCTTTTATCACTAAATTGGCTGTTAATGCTGCAAAAAAAAAACCTCTGGTCAGTGTTGAGGATAAGTCTCTGTTGTCCTTGTACACAAGGATGTCTGGCAGCTTCTTGGGCTGCATGCTAACAGCGTTCTGTTTAATTTATGACACCACACGGGCTTGTATCAGCCAAGCCTCAGCAAACTGCAGTCGTGAGCTTTTGAGAACAACGGAGGGCTTTAACAAGAGGCTCTGTCTACCTACTGCAGTGTCAACACCACTGTGATGTTCTGAGGCCTGGATCAATTACTGTTGCTTTTCTAGACACACAACCAGCTGGGGACCACAGGCTCCAACAGATATGTGGTAAAAAAAGGATATGATGGGGCCACAAATAATGATTATTTTCATTGTAGTGTGGAAAATCTGTAATTTGGGATGATTTTAAAGAAAGCGGTGAAAAGTGGCTGTCAAGATTTCTCCATATCTTTTCTAAAATGCAATTTTTTTGTCTGATAACACTAAAAAAAGAGACAATATTTTTACTTTCAATGATGAGAGATCAGGAAAAAAGCAGCAAACCAAATTAAATAAACAACCAATCGGTAACCCAAACTGTTGATGTTTAATTTTCTGTCAATTACCTAATCAGTCCATTTACTGTTGATTCACTATTTTAGCAATATTGATACACTAATTCTCGTTAAAGGTCCAGTGTGTCTGGAATTTAGTGACATCTAGCGGTGAATTTGCAAACTGCACCAAACTGATTATTTATCTGTTTTCTTTACTCTTCCTGAAGTGTGAAAGAAGCTACAATTGCCTTGAAAACTTGCAAAAACAACAAAAGGCCCTCTCTAGATCCAGTATTTTTTGGTCTGTAGCCACATGTCTCCATTGCAGGAGGATGTCATTTGTACTGGCAGTACTTAAAAGTGGATTAAACCCAAAGCGAACCAGTAGTTTGCTGTGGGATAGCAAGAAGTAGCTATACCCTAAATTTATACGTCCAATGACAGATAATCTCAGGGAGACTAAAAGGGCAGCAAAATTAAAAGAAATAAAATACAATCAAAACAGACTAGGCCCAGCGTGGATTTTCCAGCTCAGCCCTAAAACCTCTACAACTACATCAACCCATCTAGTATTATAACATCTGTCTGGCAACATCATGTATAGCTCCAGACAAAAATCTGTTCACCTCAGCAGGGCTCCAGATCACATGCCATCCAGTTAAACCAGGGATTAAACTTGCCCTCCGGTGGGTAAATGCCCCCCATGCTGCATGGAAAGAAGGATTCATGCCATACTCTGTGTGGACATTCAAAACCATTCCATAAATCTTTGTTTGATCACAGGTTTAGAAGTAAATCAGTCTAAAACATAATCCCTGTTACCCTCTGCAACTCCCAACATACCTCCCTTGTCATTCCCCGTCTTCCCACCCTGACCCACAACAAGCTTTCCAAACTGGCTCGGCACAAAAAGGCTCCAGTTAGTATGGCCTGAGGGGGTGTCACCTTTTTGAGTAACTGTAAACTGAGGCATTGTGGTTGTGTCTCCCAGCTTTGAGGCTTTTCTCAGACTGAAGCCCCTGAAGCTGAGGAATGCACTTAATGGAGGAGAAGTGCTCTGAGCTGTTTAATTGTCCGTGGGGATTTGCAATAGATGAGGTTTCTCTATTAAGGGATATGTAAATATGAAAAGAATTCATCAGTAAGAGGATAAGAGGGTAAGCAGTGGTAGAAAAAGAGCAATGGTAAAAAGTGTGCTGTCCCACCTTCTTTGCATGGCCAGAAAAAGCTGCATTGTAGCAGATGGCGTGCAGAGACTTGAGTTTGTGTCAGGTTTAGCTTGAGGGAAGTGTAGCTAATTAGGACTTTAGCCAGTTGTCATCGAAGTAGAGAGCACAAATTTTCAGTTACCTTTCGCAGAAGGTGTGCAGACAGGGCAGGACCTTGGGGTTTTGGTAGTGATCCAGACAGATGCTGCAGACCAGAAACTGCTTGTCTATCTGACGCACCACAGGGCTGGTGCTCCCAGCCTCACGCTTTGCCATGGCAGAGGACATCTAAAGCCACGGACAATGACAGCAGTTAACCTGTGGAGACAAAGACAAATGCATAAATGTTTTGCCTATATTTTGTCTATAAAAGCTTTCGCAGTGTGTGTCACTTTCAGGGCCGCTAATGCCCAGAAAACTTGCCACAGGAGGTACCAGGAACCAAAGTTAGTAAAGCTGTTTAATTCCTTGATTAGTACAAAAATGTGTCCATTGTTATAGTGTTATTTCTAGGTTAATACCAAACAAAAGCCAGCTGAAAGAGAACTGTGTGAAATAGAAGCACACACCAGACCTGAGTGTACAGACAGCAGCAGATGTAGACAAACCAGTATGGCCATGTGCCTGGCTTTTTATGAACGTGTCAGCTAACACCAAAGCAGGGAAAGAACAGAAACTAGAGGAGCCTTTTATTGCAAATCCACAACAATGCACTGAAAACAAGCTTTCTTTACCCCACAGAAACACAAAACATGTTAAAAAATACACACTTCTTATGCACTGGACACACAAAACACACACACACACACGTGATGGCAAACCAGAATGTGCTGAGTAGCATTTATTTTTCTTTTACTTGAAGAAATACATCACATACAAAATTAAAGAGTGAAAAATAAACCTTATTGTTCTTGAAACAGGTCAGCCTGTTCAAAAACTACTGAAGTACAAGTTCTGTTTAGTCATTCTGTGTATTAAAGACCAGTCTATCATTTTGAGAGTGATAGTAGGTTATCAGGTTGCATTTTCCAGTGGCTGGCAGCCCTATTGCTTAAATTTGGAAAACAGATTTAATGCCTTTGAACACAGAGCTCTGCTAGAGTGTGAAAATGTAATTACATAAATATTAAGTTAGAAGTTGTTTCACTTTGGCACCGTTTTAAAATACATCTAGAATACGTACGTACATGTTACATAACACTAAATATATTGCGATGCATGCATGTCGCTGATAATTTGAAACCGCAGCAAATGACAAGAACAGAGAAACCCTCATGCATGACATAATCCCATGTGGCTGAAATGTATGAATATTCTGC
>JAPZDY010000006.1:12820877-12837322 GCA_029783645.1 Ctenochaetus hawaiiensis | reverse complement strand
TAGAATACGTACGTACATGTTACATAACACCAAATATATTGCGATGCATGCATGTCGCTGATAATTTGAAACCGCAGCAAATGACTAGAACAGAGAAACCCTCATGCATGACATAATCCCATGTGGCTGAAATGTATGAATATTCTGCCTAGCAACACAAACCAGCTGTATCTCCAAAGTGGCCCACTTTCACATTTATTAGTGCAAGATGAAGCACACATAGCATCATAAATCCAGTGGTGTGTTAAAGATGCTACTGCAGCATATTCTCATTAGCAACCACTGTGTAAATGTCAAAAAAAGCAGTTGGGTGTACAAAATGTACACATGCCATTTACAACAATGACTTTTTGGTGATAACAGGAACAATGACAACACGTCTTTGTTGAAAAACAATTTCACATGACTTGACCTATAGCTAAAAATTGGCACCTTTGATAAATAGCTTGCATGCCATTTTTATCTCTGTGTTGCTAAGCGTCTCCACTGTAGTCCAGCAACATTTTCTCAGTAGGTCAACATATGTATAATTCATGTATCAGACACAGACATGCTCTCATAAGCTCATGCAAATTGCAGGGATGAGCAAATAGCAGCATATGTCTCAGACAAACATGCCTGACCTTAAGATATACAGTAGTTGTGAGCATTACACAATCAGTGACCAGGACACACACATTTTGTACACACAAAATCACACTGTGATAATCATCATCCCCAGCCAGACTCTCCCCGTCTGCACATCTGTCACCGCTGGATCTAATACAGCACTCAATCCCCTATGTCCCATCTCTGCTCATGCCCTATTGTTAGTTGTTGCCCACTGCACACACACACACACACACACACACACACACACACACATACACACACACACAGACACACACATAGAGGATCCAATAATACACAGTCTCTAGACTGGGAGGGTGCAGGTCACTTCTTAAGCTGTCAACCACGAGAACAACATGTCACATTCACACTCCGGTTGGGGACAGACTGGGTGTGTGACGGAAATGATTGCTGGTAAGTAGCTTATGTTTTGTTTGAATCTAAATATGCATTGTTCTCTAATAAAAGGTCCACCTCAAGAGTATCCAGTTGTCTGTGTTGAAAAGAAGCTTGAATGACTCTCGATCGAATGTAGGACTAAAGAGGGATCAACCACAGGATGTACAGAATACTTCAGTACAGTTCTCACACTTCTCTGCAATCCTCTTTCTGTACTAGAACACACTGATACTAGTATCATCTGTAATGACGTCTGTCTAAATTTAGACACATATATTGGTGGGTAGGCAAGGAAGCAATGACAGTGACTCTAAAAATAAGACCAGGGTCTTAGGACTGCTGGTATCCATTTGTTTTCTATTAGTTTTGTTTTATATTTCTTACACTTTTTTTTGGATGGATAAAAGTAAAAAACAAATCTTAAGCCCATTCAGGAATGAAGAAATGCCCAAAACCATCTTTTCCTTTTCAGTCTAATAATGGAAAAACTTAAGCTTTTGTTTATTTTCCGTTCAAAATATAGTTGAGCTCATGCAAGAGAGGCCTCTCATCAGGCTTTTTTCCACATAGTTTCACTATCAAGTTCAAGGAAACAAAAAATGCATGCAGGGTGCAACAACAGACACATGTGACAGTCATGCATGCATGCATGCACATGAGGGGGAGGGAACTGGTGTGCATGTTTTTAGTTACGTGCGTTTGACAGTCTGTGTTCTGACATAGTCCCAACTTTGTTCACACCCACTTAAACTCCAAAGTAGGCCACAATGCTTAGGTTTGACTCTCTAAAGTAAGCATGACCAGTTGACTTGACAGCTTTCAATACTAAAATAAAGTAAGTGGAGACATGCAGGCTCAGAATATGGGGCTCTGCAGTCAGAGACAGCAGGATGGGATAAATCCAAGCCTAGGCAAAACTGCAGGAAGCTTCAAGAAATGATTTAAGACAGGACACACATCCTGCAGAGAGCTGTCAACCGATACCATCACAATGAAATGTGTTATAATTCTCCTTGCCGTAACTGTGCAGTAATAACGGCTGTAATGTTGTTAGTGACCTTAGTCTGACTAGCTCTCCAAACTCTCAGCATTACAGTGCTTGCACTCATTGTCTGTGAGTGTGTGTGTGTGTTTAAGTGTATGTTTGTGTGTATCAACAAGCTAACACCCGTGGAGTTAACACATAATGAGCCCATTCACTGCTGGCTTTACCGAACAGAGAAGTAACAGCTTTCTTTGTCTTATTGTGCACTGAAACCTCTGCTGTTGCTTTACTGTAGGATCATCACAGCTCATGTGTATCTCTCATAACACACACGTGGAAACGAAAAAAGGGGAGTGGGCAAGACAGGAAATTAAACGTCTTCCTCCCAGTTCAACCTGAGGGCAGGTAAAAAGGGGACAGAAAGACAGGCAAATAAACAGAAGGAGTAAATACAGTAAAAATATCAGGCCTTCTGCTCTCTGCTCACTGTCCTGCACCTGTACAGCACCGGTGAATACACGCTGACAGCTTGGACAAACATACAAACTCACACACTCCCTGCACATGAGGACAAACACACTGAGAGTTGACAGAAAGATTACCTACTGTCAGAAGTGTGGGGTAGACCGGTCTAGAAGGCTCCATGGCAGCTCTGTGTTAAGTCAGTGCAACACTGAAGAAGCAGCACACACCCTGACTCACACATTCACGCCCACTCGCCCCCCCCCCCTCCACCTTCGTCTTTCCCCACGGCCCTGCTGACTGACCACTCTTCCTTTTCCCTTTTCCTTTCTCTCGCTTTTTTCCCTTTTCCGTGCAGCACATACAAACTGGAAAAGACTCCACAGAGGGTGGGACAGTGAATTTAAAGTCCCTCCTACTGTCAGTTCTGTTTACAAGCATGAGCTGACTTGGTACCCTCCTACTGCCCAGCTCTGATTGGCTGGGAAACCTAAACTAGCTAGGGATGAGGGATTGCATCATGGGCCAAATATTCGTGCTGGCCAGAGGGAGTGCGAAGTGAAGACTGAAACAGACAATAAGAAGAAGAAAAAGTCCAATTGTCAAGGCTGGAAAGATAACAGTGTTGAACCCAGGAACATATTGCACATAAGACCTTAATCTCCTGCATGGTTATTTAATCTGTGAATTGTAGCGCACGAGCAACAGTGTGGGGATTTATCGCCTATTCAGTGGTTCCTCAGAAACGGCCGAGGGATGATGATGATGATCTAAACACTATGGATCATCTGGCCTCCAGTTACAGTTAAGAAGAAATACGTCATTTCTTAGCCAGCCAAGTAAGCACATACGAATGCAAGGCAGCCAAAAAACACATCGTTATGTAACATAAGATGTCTCTTTGGAAAAAATAAAAAAAATAAATAAAATGAGAATTTGGAAAATATGCCTCTCCACCTAAAATATAGTATCAAATTACACATATGTAGGGATTAAGAAAGGCTCTTAATACTAAAAAGGGGATTATCATTTGGGTTTTCAAGTAAAATATCTTGTCACAGGATAATTTTGCACCCAATCCCTTAAACGCCCCATCTGTACAAGGTGGTCAGAGTTTTATCTAGAGCAAGAGGTGACGATTCTCCGACAAAAACATCAATCTGCAGTTAATCTGTGCAGATTGAGTCCGGCTATCTCTCCTCCCTCCCTCACTTGCTCATAGCTCTCTGCTTCCTACACGCCCACGCACACCTTTCCAAAAATCCCATCATCCTAAACTCAGAGGACAGACTGCTGATGGTGGGTGTAACAGGAAGTAAAGGATAAGAGGGATGAGAATACCACTCTGAGAATGATTTGTCAGAAGCTGTCTGCTGTGAATTTATTCTGGACTCCCTCATGCATAATACTGCGACACTGTTTTGCATGTTGTTATATTGCTGCAGCCCTTTCAACATGTCCACCGATTGTACTAGGAACTATTCGGGTTATAAAACTTTCTGTGCTTGTTAAACAAACAAGTCAAGCTTGAGTGATGTGACAGAAAAACGAAAAAGATCTACCGCTTATTCTTCCCAAACTCCCACAAACAACCATAACAATCTATTAGGATGACTTCACAGCGCGTAATTAAAGGGATGGTATCTGACATGACCAATATGCTGAACGCAGAACTCCAGCGTGGGCAGCCCTTTGAAGAAGACTGATGTCAGCCCTACAGTGAGCACTCCGCAACATTATTGGTTTACCGCTGCTCTTTCTGCTGAAACAACAGTTTTATCTGAATATATGACTCTTAGAGCTATTAAACTAGATGAAGATAAACCACCAGTGGCGACCGAGATGAGTCATTCTCAAAAGTAGAACACAGGATATAAAGGGAGTACTGTAAACAACAGAAAATATGGATAATTAGAAAATAAGAATTAATTGTAAGTGTTACATTGCATATTTTAAAAATATAAGATTGTTTGCAGGACTTCTAAACTATTTACTCATTATTCCAAATAAAATTAATTAAAATAAAGATCTGATTAAATATGGTTCAAAGTTCACATAATGCTCTGAGAGGGTGAGCTTACAGGTAGAAACAAAAACACTCCTGCAGTTAACTCTGCGGCTTGTGCAACATCAACAACCAAAGAAACCGTTCTGCCTCAGGCTCAGAAAGTGGAAGCACAACAACAAAAAAACCCCCAGTAATAACAGTAATGATAATGATGTTCTCCAATAATACCAACAAGTAAATCCACATCCACCTCAGGCACGTGTTACATTTGTTATTATGTGGTTTGTGGAAATCACACAACAAATAATGTGACAGTAAAAAATGTGAGAGGGAGTAGCGACGGTTAAGGGTGCTGCTGCTGTGCTCGCATGCAGCCAATAAAGAGCCAACACTCAGCGCTGCACACCTGATGCCTTGTTATTTTTATTTAATTTTTTTTTGCTCAATCTATCTAGTTTCCCCCTGCTTCTGCCTGCTGTGCTCTGAAATTACCTTCATGATTGGTAAGCACACACTTAGCAAACTTGGTAAGAAGAGGAGGGAAAGTGAGGAAGATGATGGACGCAGAAGAGGGAGCTTACAGATACAGTATATTCACACAAATGCATGCAAACACTGAGTCAGTAAGCTGTTTCAGTCCGGGTCATGCTAAAGCCCATCTACTGCTTTCTTCTTCAGCAGTTGAGTTCACACAATTCATAAAAATCACATGCAACTTATTTGTAGGGTGTAAACCTTAACTTGGCCCTCACAAATATAGAAGTGCAAGAATACACACCCAGAGCTTCTCGCTGGCATGTATAGAGCCGGCTGAGCAACCCTTGTTAAAAGCCTCCATTCTCCTGCACGACCCGTTCTTAAGCCTCCACATACATATACTTCTATATATAGAGCTATCAGTTCTCATCCCCTTCACACCACCACTGGCAGACACGTGCTCTGAGCTGCACACACACTGCGAAACAGCGCAGGGAACCTCAGATGACCAGCATAGTAATGACTCAGAAACACTCGAGAGGGATGCGCATGCTAAACGTTTACATGAACTTGTTCCTCTTTGCTCTTTTTCCAAAGCATGAAATGCACTATTTACACATCTGTGATTTATTGGTGCACTCGTTCATGTATGCTTACTGTAGCGTTAGCATCCCAGAGCATTGCCAGCATGTGTGAATACATGTAAAAAATGAGAGAAAATTGACTGCATAGTGCTGGCATAATTGTTTTTATAAGGGAATTATTGGCGTGTCACTCTGCTCTTTTCTATAAACATGCAAAAACATCATAATTGTGTCATGAAGACACATTAATGTGCCATGCGGATGTTAAAGACTCTGCACATACCTTGTTACTGGCAGCCCATAGAAAACACACTGTTACACTGTGCATGCAAATCACAGACTGATTGATGGCTTTAAAAGAAAATACTGACACTTCCTGTCAAATGCTGTGGCAGCTACCCAGCTGTCTTTACGCCACGCCACTGGTTTTAAGGAAAGCAGGTGTGTCAGTGTAAATTGTATACCGACAGATCCACCTTCACAAAGTATCCTTTGTTTTACATTCAAACAAAATAGACTAGGGGAGGAAAAATCATACATTTTGCACCTAAAACTATCAAGATCCCAACAAAAAAATCACTGCAGAAGAGGAAAGACAGATTAAAAGTAAGAGTAAAAGAGTCTTAATAAATAAATAAATCACGAAGTCAAGCGCTAATATTTGAAACCCTTCGCATCTCTAAAATCACCCCACAAACAAAAAGCGTTTCTGCGACCGCTGCAGTCATCTAACTATTTCCTCTCGCCTCGTTTTCGCTCTGCTGCAAACAGAACTTCATCAAGAGATCCTTGACATGAATAACATCAAGGAAGACATCAGAACAGCAGCTCAACTCCACTGATCCTTGAAAAAACATGAGCAGCTCAGATAGGAAGATACAGGTTCCTTCACATCTTTTCGAGTACACAGTATAAACCCGGTGTACACACTCTCACACTGTCACAACCTCTTGATATTGAAGCAAATTTGGGAAAAAACAGCAATTCTTTCATTTCTTTCCGCTCTATTTGTACTGAATTATGAATACCAAACACTTGACATTGACATTTATTATATTTATATGTGTTTTACATTGAACATCAGTAGAATTTGCTCGGGCAATATTAAGCCTGTTAAACCAAAGCATAAACATAAGAAATAAACTTATTATATAATCAGCATTTCAAAGTGTATTTTCAAAATTTTTGAAGTTAAATCCATTCAAAGGGAATATTACATGATGCACATATTATTCACTCCCTCTCTTATCCTATCTGCTGCTCTCCTTCTCCCAGTTGAGAGAATTATTTCAGTGAAAGAGGCGCATGTGCCACAGGGTGAAGGAGCTGATCCTGAAATAATTTGTTTCTTTAAATAACTGAGGGAAAGACGCTTTGAGCTAAACATATATTAACATAAACAGCTTCATGTCACATGGCATAACAGAACCGCGATCACAATGATGTTTCAGGTAGGATGATGTTAAATAGACCCTCCATGTAATTGTGAGCATTTATTTATCTTGGTACATGGGAAGTTGAGATGTTTGTCATCATTTGGTTTTTTTTTTTTTTTTAAATAAAAGAGGTCCAAAATGTGGTTTATGTAAGTACAAATTATCCAAGAAACAAGCAAAACAATCACAACAGAAGAATAAAAGCACATAGCCGTGGGCATTTTGCTCACATGCTCCTCACATCAAAGTAACACACACACATCAGAATCAAACACAGTGAGAGATTTGTCGGAATTAAATAGATTTGTTTTTATGCAACATGACGTGGAGTTTTTGGTTTTACTCATTCTCATTAAATGGATTAGAATGGCCTCCCTCACCATGAAAGTCTGCTAGTTTTTTTACTCCTCATGCTGCTCTTTTTAATCAGACATCATAAAAGACCCTGTCATCAAATCATAAATGTGCTTTATGGCTTGGAATCCTAACAGGGTGGAAATTCATTTAATAAAGGGGATTAGAAAATTCCATCGTTTGCTCATCATGCAGATAGGTCAGCAGATTTATGATGAGCACATCTGGCAACCTCTGCATGTGAATTGGGAGAACTAGGAGGCCTAAAACACACTCCTGGTGGACCAAATAACAAAAACTCATTCCAGTGACAAACAATCCAGTCAGACAAGCCTCAAAATGACCACAGAAATAAATCACCAGCTCTCTGATGCCACCTCAACACAAACAGAACACAAAAGGCTGTAAATGGTAGCTCTGTGTTGCATTAGATTTCCAAGTGTGTCCAAATTAAACACACATTTGTGATGCCATATTAAACACTGCTCGTCTCATAGTCAGTGTGCTTGAAACACCAGATTGCAGCGATGGCAGAGCAGAAAACACAAGGAGGGCCTGTCTGCTGACTAACATGTTACAACACACACGTTTATCACATATAGTCCTCTAGCAAGGATGATGTGGCAGATGACGAATGTCGAGGAGTAGTACCTTCTCTTTACTGTCAACACACAGCGGGACTGACTGACATAAGCAATGCTAAAATTATCAGCTCCCCTGATCCGAGCCAAGCTGGGCAGGAATGTGTCACAGGAACCGCCTGTATCAACATATTAGCACACGGCTCACACTCCAGCACGCAAGCACACAGACACACAGGTGCATACAGCTCAATGCCACAGAAGCATGTCCAGGGTGAAAAAACGAACACACAGACAACACATTTTAAAACACTGACAGTGAGAGGTTTACTTAGAGGGCTGCAGATATCAAATGTAATGCCTTTCATTTTGCCTAACTGCACTTGTGACAGGGTTTATTTTTATTTACAGATGTTGGATTAAGCTGATTACAAGCTCCAAAAATACCTTTTCATCACTATATGCTAAAAATGATCATCAATAACCTACTGTCCACGGCTAAATTACAAGTCCTGTGAATTTTGAAATACATGTGATGCTATAGCCTTAAACATACTGCGTACTGCTGTGTGTTTGGCACCATGTATTTTTTATTTTATTTTTTTTTTAAAATTTTATCCAAAACTTTGAAACACTATTGTGAAATTTAATACTTCCTGTTTTAAACAAGCTATTTGTTTTACTACCACAGAGTCACCACAACCTTAATTCTCTCATTATGACATTATTATAGCTAAGGCTCTGGAATAAGACCACTTTTCTCTCATTTACAATACTAATCATCTCAACCTTGCTGATTCAACCACTTGTGCCTCACTAATTCCAGCACCCACTCAGACTTATAGAGTTTAATCTAACATTCTCTTTCTCCTCTGTTTTTCTCACTTCTCATAACCCTCAATACCAATTCCTGCTTTTTAAGTCTTGGATTTAACACCTGGCTTTCCCAGGGTCCCCTGCCGTCACAGGTCCTAGCATGCAGATTTTGCATATTCTCCGAGTGCTCACCAAAGTCCTGACAGGAGTTATTGTTTTCCTCCCAATGTCAAAGACATGTGTGTTACGGTTAATATTTTACATGAGTTATTCTTCTTCTGTTATAAGGACCACTTGGGGATGATGATGCTGGCAGCTCATCAGGAGTTTGCACCCACCCTGAGACTCAGCACGCAGGTTCTTGGATCCTGTAGCCACAACATTACCTCATCTGACCCAAGTTTATCCCCATACAATCATCTCCCCTCTCCTCCCTCTCTCTGATGCCCAATCATCCCATTCCCAATCCTTTAGTCATTCCTAATAAAACTGCTCTCATAATGTTCAATTGGCATGGTCTTCTTAGCAAGCCTAGTCTAAGGAAAGAGTGGTGTGATAAGGAGAATTCACCTTCATGGTTATTATTCCTGTCATACTGACAGAAATAGCAACAATTAGTACAAACGCTGCTTGACATACAGTACATACAGTGATTACACCAGGGACAGAGTGTGTCCTTCAAGATGTAATAAAGCAACATATGTCTGCTTCAAGGATTCCTCCAGATGTGTTGCCGAGAACATCAATGGTGCATTGTTTTCACAGACCAGTGAGTGTTACTTATCTGTCCTTAAGGTGTGCATAGAAAAATACCCCTACCCTCCACTGTTACAGACCAGGAAATGGCAGTTTTTTTAACGCCAACTGGTATGCTCAACATCCTATGATTACAGCTTATAATGGATTAAATAATGTATACAGAAATCTCTGTATCACTATAAGAACTGCAAACTTATGGATGGAAGACAGGCAGTTTTTTTTTTCTATTGATGATGGTACATAAAATGTCCAAGAAATGGCACAATATGGCCAGTGTTATCACTGTGCCCCCCCTTAGGGATCCATCTAAATATATCCAGCATGACATGACCGCATCTCTGAGCTCAATCTCTAAGCTTTCACCACATGACCCCCACCCCCCCGACAATGCAGAGTAAATATGGATGAATGCCCACAGCCAAAAGCACAAACATACACTCTCACGTATTTATTCCACACATAAATACCATACATGCGTGCACATCTAAGCATGTGTAGACACATTTATTTCACGACCAAACTAGGAACGAGACTCTGCAAGTGGTTCTGACATCAGACAACAACTGTGTCTGCAGAATTAATTCTGATCAGCCAGGAAATATTTAGAATGAGGTTTAAATCTGAAGCTTCAATGTCATTGTTTTGTCCCAGACAATAAAATTAAAGCATAAAATGCCCAAAATTTTTAATTTAAAGTACATGGTACATAATGCTTATGAATACTGCAGTCTATTATATAAAACAATGAGACCACAACACACATGCAATGATGTTGATTATTAAAACTACACTGGGACAAGTATTAAAGCTACAGCACATTAGCCATCATAACTTTTACTGCACAGGGGAAATAACAATTAACCTGAACCGACTCTTACAGAATTCCCTCCTGAATCTTTTATGTGTCTCAGAGGAACTCCACGGCTTTTAGCCTTTCCTGAAGCTTTCTCTTTTTCAGACTTCACAAAGTTAAAACTTAATGAGATTGTGCTGCACTTGTTTGATACTGTGCCAGAGTTGAAGTGTAAAGGCAAGACGCCTGTTTCTCCCTCTCTCTCTCTGATGGGCTCACGTCAAAGCAACGTAAAGAAAATTTATATAAACTTGAAAAATATTTGCTTGACCATGCAGAGTGGAGGAGAGATTCTGTTGCTGTTACCCATGGCAACACAATCACCTTAGAGCTGATCAAGTCTGCAAGGAGGACAAGAATGGTGCACCTTCACGCACACCAACAGACACACACAGCACAGATACACAGATTGCAAAAGTCACAACTAACAGAGGTTATTGGTGCTGGTGTCATGTAATTTGTTATGGTGCAAGACACCATAGTTATGTGTCATTCATTTACAAAAACATGTGTTATACAGGATGTTAGTATGTAAGAAGAAAAGCCTTTTGGATGCAACATTTTAAACTGCACAAAGGCATTGGTAGAACACACAACTGGCAGTGAGCATCAAGTGATTGGATATTCCAAGCATAGCGATGACTCCAGTACAATGACAACATCAGCACCCCAGCAGGAACAAGCCTGAAGGGTGTCTATGACCGTTAAGACTCAAATGGGGCAGTAAATCCAGTGGTTACAGTATTGATGACCACTCAGTTAATCATTCAGTGTGTGGTTAAGTTTACGCACATTCTGGCTCGCATGACTCTCACCCCTCCCATGCAGCTCCGGTGACATTCCTGCCATGCCAACTGGACATTCCAGTCTCTGCTTCCCCCCACAGCACCCAGAGGTGCCCCCAGATCACTATTTCAAGCTTTTTAAAATAGTGTCTTTGTTCAGCATCCCTGCCTTTCAACACTTACAGGAGTGCATACCTCTGTTGTTGTGGTCATCTTTAGAGCTTACCTTGTTGGAGTTATTCTTAAAACATATGCTTGAGGACAAAGTAAGGCTTTGGGCTTCATTATTTGCTATTAGCTGCATGATAAACTGTGAGGTTTAATCCCCCAAAGGTCCATTTCAATGACTGAGCAGAGGGAAACAGTTTTGATTTATGTGATGTCAATGCATTGCTGACACTATCCAAGGAGTTTCGACTGACAGGTTTTATAAATTGCTCAATCTATGTAATGTTATGCGTGTGAAACTGGATTGATCAAACCTATGGACCTGAGATGGATTTCACATGACCGAGATGGCGCAACAAAGCATTTCTATAATAAAAAAGTGTTGTGAAACACATGTATTAAATTGCACAAAAAATGCACTCTCAGAGGAGGACATTTGTTTTTGTTTCATGGTGGCATTTTTTAATTTAACAATCTCTTATCTTTATTTCTACATACCCACTATTTTGAGAAAACATGCTGCATCAAGCCACAAATCATTACTTCAAGTGTTCCCCAGCTTCCCCATCACCTCGCCACCTATCCGGCACAGATAGCTGTAGCCTATCTCTCCACTTATCTATGATCACATCCATGACAGTCAGACACAGAGGGTGTCTCACGTATACAAACCGGAAACATTTTCAGGTTATGCTGCATGGTACAAACCCATCATGGGCAAGCCAGTAGCCTGCAGCATTAGTTTGCATAAAGACAGCACAGGGTGTATGCATCCAGCAGCGGGAGGGAGGGGAAGCAGGAGAGAGGGATAGAGTGGAGAGCGGGAGACATGAGAGGAGGAAAGGCTTGCACCCTCTGCCAAAGGGAATAGGGATTGAGATATGTATAGTGGAGGATGAAGGAATGAGCGTTGGCACACAGCCGGGATGGCATGAAAGAGGGAGGATGGAAGGAAGTGTCGGAGGGAAAGGTGTACTTACAGCAGGCTCCTGACAGATGAGAGAGAGGTACAAGGAAGTTTCAGCGCGCTCTCCTCCGCAGGGAGCGATAACTGTCCACAAAAGCCGACATCGCCAAAGGAAAAAGCACCTCACACAGAGAGTCTAAGGAAGGAGGCAGGAACAGGGTGTGTGTGTGTGTGTGTGAGTGCAATCGGAATCTGGCTTTAACGCATGAATGTGTATGCTACAGGGAGGGAAAGTGACTAGGGGGGAGAGAGAGAGAGTGAGGCTCTTAGGAGGCAAGAGATACAGAGAGATTGTACAAGATGACTGGCTGGTGTGAAAATGGGAGGGGGCTGGATTGACCAATAGGGTTAGAGATGAGCAGAGTGAAGGAGAGATGGCAACAAAGAGACAGGGATTTTTTTTTTTAAATTCCTGTCCTCACTCTCTCTTACCTCTCCTGTCTCTCTGTTTTTTTTTTCTTTTTGATTGCATGTGTAAGGAGAATAAGAAAAGCTTCAACTATCAAACCAAAAATTGGCGATGCTTAATATGAGAGAGAGTCAGTCAGTGATGAACAGAAAAAGCAATAAGAGTCTATCACTCTCTCTCTCCTCCTCACACACAGACAGATTGTAGGTGTGCAGGGCAACTGACAGAAGGAACAATGAGAATAAGAGATCAAATTCTACTAGAAAGTAATAATTGATGGCTTTAGGCAAACGTGGAGGAGCGCATAGATACTAATGGATTAGGATGAAAAAGAGAGACAGAAAGTAAGTGAGAGACAGAGAACTAACTGAACAGGTGAATGGTCATATGGGGACACGAGGTTCAAATAACTGTTGTTATTGCTTTTTTAAAAATTTTGTGCCTATCATTTAGAGCTGAGATGGTAAAGGGGTGGGTAACAGTAAAATATATGGACGGGAAAATCATGACATGGGTGTTTGTAAGATCTGTGTGTATGTGTGTTTGTGTGCGTATGGACAGTGGAGGCATGAGCATCATCCTTCCTGCAAGTGTGTATGGAGCTCCTGTGTGCATGCGCATGGGGGTGGGGACCAGACCATCTTCCCAGGATTTTGCTGCGGGAGCACCATGTTGCCATGGAGACTGCATCCAGTGCAGCAGAACACACAGATGGTTGCTCTCTCTCTCTCTCTCTCTGTCTCTCTCTCTCTCTCTTTGAAACAGTGCAGTTTGCTTCTCATCCCTGACCAGCAAATCATAAAAGCTGGTCTCTGTGCAGGTTTAGAAAAACCCTCCAGGTTCAGGCAAGCTTTTGACTCAGCACGCAGACAGCTATTTTTTGACAGAATAGACCTACTGCAGGATTATTCATCTAATAGCATCGCCTAATACATTAAAACAAAGTGTGTGCACATAACACACCAAGTGCCATTATAAATCTTTCAGAAAAAACAAACATATTCATTGCTTCATGTGTGTAAGGTTTAAATGGTCTGCATTTAAGTGCAGTGTGGTCAACAGACAGACAGAGCAGAGGTGTAAACACACTGTGGTTGAATCAGTATCTCTGTACTATACCGGTCTTATTAGACCTTTTTCTAACCCATGCTGTACTTAGATTAACTATCTAAACACCATGCAGATTACATTTGAAACATCGATTCACAGAGACTTGAAATTAATCCATGTTCATTTTGTTTCATTTTGCTTTCATTTTGCATTCATTTTTGTATTTGTTCAGTGCCTGTAAAACCGTCTTATCCCCTCCTTTCTTTTCAGCACAAGCTCAGCTATAAATCAGACTCATCACTTTGGCAGTTTAAAGATGCATAAAGCTGCCAGGAAATAACAAAAAAGCAATCTGTCTGCCTTTGACTACAGAGGTCCCAGTCATCATAACGAATGAGAACTTGAGTTAAATTTTGTTTCAATATAGAAAGGTTTAACATCATGCTGCCACTCAAACATGGTGGCAGAAACAGAGGCTTTCTGGCCCAAAATTTCCCCTTACAAAATCTTTCATTAGCTGTGCTTCTCATTAGAACAGACTTACTGGTAGATCATGTCTTAGGTGGATTTCCTGCTAAACCCTCATGAATGTGGTCAGAAGGGTATTAATTTGTGGGAGAGTAGGTGAGGTGTGTCGGGAATGCTGTATAAACCGGATATATTAGACTTCTTATTCTGCAACAATAGGAATTGTGACTCATTTAGAATTTGAGTGGCAGATTTAGTTTAGAGGCAATTAACGCTTAACATATTTTCTTTATTTATCAAGTAGGCTGGAGCCAAGGTTATTTTTCCTGCAGGTGTAGCTCCAGGCACAGTGCATTTGAGCTGTTTCTTGATAAATCAGACATTGAATTCACACAGATTCCAATCACAAGCTCAATGGAAACCACAGTGCATATGTGTCCAGTACCATTTTCTTAATAAATCTGACCCTGAACCTTTCTTATGTTGTCCAGTGACACAACAAATGGGCACTGTGAACTGACAGGCATATAGTTAGACTGTTAGTATCAAGCTCCTATGACCTTAAACAATTGATTCAAGCAAACCAAGCACAATGATAAGCTACAAAAAATTACGCTCTGACCCCTGTAAAACCCAATCAGGTGGCTTTCTGCAGATGAAACATGTGAAGCTATGACCAAACCCCGTGATCTCATCTCTTTGTCCAGAACCTGCCAAATATTACACAATATATAAAAGAAATCTAACTTTGGCATCATTAAGGAGTAAAATAAAACACTCAGATGAAAAGACATGGCCAATTTGAGACTATTACCATTCATTCAATTAGGTCTGGACAACATATTCATATTATATTGATATCATGATATTAATTTGTCCATATCGCCCAGCCTTACATTCACCTTGCTGGCAACACTGTGACATTTACCCAGCTAATCATTGTGCTCTGACTCCCTGATGTTCAAGCCCATCTCATCAGTGTTGACAGAAAACAGCATGTATCCTAATCAGATCAGCTGCAGCCGGAGCAGGAAGGACATTATTATCAGCACTGAGCAACTCTATTTAAGCTAACTGATTAATATGAAAAGTTTTGAGTTACCAACAACTAAAACAAGCAATGTAACTGTGAGAAAACTGAGAAATACTGAAAAAGCAAGTGAAACTTTCCATTCTTTTTACTTTTCAGTTTGTTGAGATTACCTTTTCATATGACACACAGACAATGCAACATGCGCATAAACAGAAATACAGTTTTTTTTTAACATTACTTACCCATCCATTTTATTCCTAACAAGTTTGTCACTGAGGAGGGTTAGAAGGCCAGTATCCTGAATTCACCTCCTCTCTTTAATGTACAGGAAACAGCTGGGATCAACACACAGACCTGCAAACCCCAAAGGATCTGAATTACAAAAATAGCACATACTCAGAACAGTACAAGGAACACAAAAGGATAAAGTAAGTTGTTTTGTTTTTCCATGTTGCAACAGACTGATTTAAATCTAGTTCGTGGATTGTGAGGAATCATGATCATAAACACCTGCATCAAAGGCATTTTTTAGAGGTTTTGGCACAATTTTAGTAACCCATCACTTTGCATGCATACTACTAACATCTACTACACGCGTCAAAGAAACGGCCATTGAAGCCATTGCCTTTAAACCTTTGTGCTGAATGTGAATTAAATGCAAGAACTCTGAAAGATTGAGCGGCAGATGCTGAGAACCAAATTAGAAACCAACCAACCTCTGTTGAATTGCACCATCTAGTGCCTGACTCTGGATAAAATCACCTTCAGCATCCAAACATTTCACTGGATCAAACTACAGGGACACGTACACTTCCGTGCCATGCATTTAAAATACGGCGCTGTCTTCTCAGCTTTTCTCTCGTCTTTTTGTCTGAGCATGAGGGACCGCACTTCCAAACCGAGCACAAGAAGATAATCAAATAATGGCAATAAATAACTAAAAAAAATTTCAACGGATATATATCAAACAACGTAAAATTGTATTATGTCTTTACATAGTATTTGAGAAGTACATCGGTAAGCGGCCATTGTTGTGTGTTTGACCAAAGGAGGGTAAATTTAGCGTAATAGCTCAGGACACACCAGAGAGGACAGGACACGGTACTGCCACACCCAACTGACCAAATGACTCCTCTGGCATATTAATGTTCCAAGTTTGCTCGCCGGACCTCGTGGCGCAACGGTAGCGCGTCTGACTCCAGATCAGAAGGTTGCGTGTTCAAATCACGTCGGGGTCATTTC
>JAPZDY010000006.1:12772616-12805360 GCA_029783645.1 Ctenochaetus hawaiiensis | reverse complement strand
ACTACCAAAACGAACCGGACTTTGGGCTCAAGTGCACCCGGATCCGGGACAGGGCCCCTAGTGTGAAAGCACCCTAAGAGTTAGGACACAGCAACATAAAAGCTAGATGTGAAAATTTTGAGGACTCACTCGTAGTTCTGGAGATTTTTGACTGAGGTCAGCAAATGTGTCACCCAGCGCATGCTGCGTCTGCACCATGTTGTAGAAGTGGTTGGTCAGTGCTTTGGCCAATCGCAGCACGTTCTCGTATTTCCGTTTAGTGTCTCTCAGCACCTCAATCTGGGCCTCAAGCTCCAGGTCCACAGTCCGAGAACCCCGACCGAAACGCTCTGAGATCATTTGTTTGGTGCACTACAACAATGAAGACACAAAGAGACGCTAGTAACACAAAACCCAGGACTTATTTTGCTGAATGTACAATGATGCATAAAGACAAGGGAGAGGTGGGGGTTAAATGGGGTTCTAAGGGGGTTGCTTTTTTTCTGAAATTAATTAAAACATCAACATGATTTTTATGAACTAACTTTGTCGTAATAGTACTTGCACATAGAACACAATATTAGAAGTCATCAACCAATCATGTATTCGCAAGTATTTTGAATTTTTGTGTCATTTGTTCATCATGCACCAGGTGTCTAAAGGCCTTTAATTAACATTGTAAAACCTTTGATACCTTATAAGTGTTGAGACCCCATTTCTTCATATTTTCTAGCTTTTCCACAGCGACGCCGCGGGTCGTTTCCTCCGCTGTCATTGATGAACTGCTGCTGCTGTGGTGCATGTTGGGACCTGAGAGGTAAGACCCACATGGAGAAACAGGAAAAATGTTAAAAAAAAAAAAAAAATACAAAAAAACACTTTTGAGTGAACAACGAGATCAACCCCAGCAAAGCGTGGATCAAAGAGAGGACCCTTAACCACATGAAGTGCATTTAAACTGTGCTGCAATCAATAAAGATCTGTCAGCCCATGTTTGTCCACCACCATTAGCCCTCAAACCACTGTAAAACATGCAAAGGAGCAAGGCAGAGTTGATGAACAAGTAAACAGCAGGAGAATGCAGATAATAAAACTGAGACAATCTTATTACAGTTCAATCTAAACTATTTTTATTGAGTAGTGATAAAAGGTTAAAATACAATGCAGGGATATTTTGGGTCACAACTAAAATGGTCCAACTGATCACAAATTCACTAATGTAGGGCCTAAGGGAGTGTTTAACTCCACGCTCTCTTACTCTCCAGTACCTTTGTATTCATTTGAGTGGCTTGTGCCGTGGCAGAAGAAAGAACTGCCTGGGGGAACGCTACTTCGTCTGGCCTTCGTACGCAGGTCTGTGACAGTGGATGGGTAGGCGGGTGGTTGGGTGCAGATGCAGGAATGGATAAGGTTTAGAATTAACCAGGAAAGGTGTGGGGATGGGATTTACAATGGATTTTTTTTCAAGGATTGGGATTTAAAATGGTTGTTGGACAATTATTTATTGAGGTTGAACAAGCGTGCCAAAAATGGAATGATAACATAGGAGGGCGGGTTGTGGGAGGAGCAGGAAGATGCAGAGAAAAGACAGAAAAGTAAGACGACAAAAGGGAAGAAGAGGAGGACGAGGAGAGTGTAGGAGGGAATGGTGAAAAGGAGGTGGAGGACAGAGATAGACAAGATGAAAAGACAACATTTAGTGCATGACACTCTGTGAACAATGCAGACAAATGAGTAATGAAGAAGATGGGGGAAAGTCTGAAATGCAGCAAAACTAAACAGACGCTAAATAAACTGAATTAGTCTTTTATCAAATAACAATATATGGAAATGATTAGCATGAAAAACAAGGGGATCTAACATCAGAAAGTTTACTAAGTTTCTGCAATAATATCTTACTTTTGCCATCAAAATTCCACGTCTTCATAAACATTATGATATGAGGATGGTTTTGCTTCACTTTGCTAAAGAAAAGTTTGGAGATTAGTTTAGAGAATTATTTCAGGGAAAAGCAAATAAAAAAAAAGAAGAAGAAGAAAGTGTAAACTCCTTGAGCGTGAAACTGCAAGAGAAGCTGACCAGTAAGTAAATGAATAATATGTGAGAGAGAAACTGTGAAAGGATAAAAAGCCACAATATGTCCAAGAAGAGCAGCAGGGAGAGGTGAATGTACTGCCCTCGTTGCCACTGATAAAGAGAAAATCTGATGAAGATAAAATTGACATAGAAGTTGATTTGCAGCTATCTAAAAAAACACACTCAAAGCTTGTTTCCAAAATGAGATATGTACTATATGAAAAATGTTCATTAAAACAGAGGAAAATCTAAATCATATCATAAGCATTGCTGCTAACACAATGCTTTGCTGCTTTTGTACTCTGTAAATACAACTGTAATTACAGACTGCATGTTTCAGGTTCTTCAAACATTGTCCATCCCTCAGAAATGACTCTCTTACATTTTGGAAATAAGCTCTCCATTTTTTTAAATAATTATGTCTAAGGAGCCACCTAACCTAATCCTGTAACTTGGATCCTTTTGTTAAATTCTGCATTGTAGCGCACAGCAGGGCCTGAGAGAGAAAGTAGGACAAAGATGCAGAAATATTAGCATTAAATAAATAGCAAAGGGAATGTAGTTATTGGCCTTTGATACAGGGCTATTAGCTACCCTGACGTCAGTGACTTGAACAAGAAAGGTATATTGGGACTAAATCCAGGAAATGCATTTTTTTTTAATTAAAGGGAAAACCTCTGGTGCTGACACAAAGTTTTTAAAATCAATGCAGTTCAACATTTATTGTGCCACTGTGCTTTCTCCAATACCTGTACATAGAATAGGGACCATTAAGGCACATTTTAAGATTTTAAGTTACAGTGGAGGTCTAAACTAAGTAATAATGAGAGCAATTGACAACCAATTACAGCAAATTAAGTAGCTGCAAGATTGCAGACCCCAGATATCCAACATTTGTTCCGTCAGTGTGACAGAATGGGACAGAGACAGTACAGCTAAGAAGAGATTAAAAAAAGGAGTAAAAGAGAGAGACAAAGAGCGACATTGGACTTTACCTTTGATTGAACTAGTGGGAATGATACCCTCTGCTGTTCCTCCATAACCTCCTGATACGATGCTAGTCTCGTTGAGATTGGGCCCTGATACCATCACCTGCTGCAGGTCCTGCAAAGGTAGGAAATTAAAAAAAAAAGGAGAAGAAGCACAAGAACAAAGGGAAGGATGGAGGGTTTTGGGTAGGGATGTGTACAGTAAACAGGAGATTATTACTTTAGTGTTTAGTGTTCAAACACAGTGTAGGTTAAAGGCTCATTCACTAGAGGGGGACAAACACTACTATGTTAGGAAGGTTAGTCAGTACAAACACAAGGCGGCTTAACTTCAACCCCTTATCTGGAAGCAAACAAGGAAAACTATGAGGTGTGAGAAGGCCAGAAAGCACTCAGCTTAAGGGCACAGTCAATAATCAACCTTACAAAAGACTGAAACTGAATCTCCTGCCACTATGAAAGCAAGAAAAAAAGGACTACAATGTCACACTTAAAGTCTAACTCCCAGCAGTAACTCTTATGATCTATGCCACAGGAAATGCTCTAGCAAACTATTTTCTTCCTCCAACACAAGCACAGACTTTGGTGAAGCTCTGGGTCACAAGGGGAATTGTGTTACACGTCACAAGATCCATCTTGTGTGTGTTTTCCTTAATTTAACTCACTGTTTTCATTTGTTTGCCTTCCTGCTCAAGTATCCGCTGGTAGAAAAAAGAAAAAAAAACACTTGTGAGGGTTTTAAAGGAAGAGAGAAGCTGGCTTGAACATGTTTTTCACTTTGGCAAACTATATGCGAGCCTTAGTTCCTCTAACAAACAGCTTTAAATCAAACTCCTGCCTTGTTTAATTTGCTACACACACTGCACATGATTGACCTATGGGGAAAGACTCATTCATTGTATGATGTGTACAGAAGAATAATGGACAGGCTACTTCCTGAAAACGTGAACTCAGACGCTTCAGAGAGAACGTGATAAGAAAGCTTTAGCTTTAGAAAGGAGGTGGTTTTTCCTTTTGTGAGCAAACACAATGAGTTTGTTTGATGCTACCAAATGAAAGTAAAAAAATGTAAATGCTGTACACTGAGGAACAAATCCTCATGGCTCTGCTTCGTGGCCTAATCTGTTTGTAGTCATGGTCAGCTCTGTATCAACTGTCTTGCCAAAGCAACACAGCTTCATTTCTCATTATGAGACATCAAAACTGAATGAGTGTAGCCAGTTCACATCAATATTACAACAGTGGTATGACATGATGATTATTAGAGTGACACCATGTTTGTTTTGTTAACCAACACCCGCTAAAATGACGGAATCACACTCGCACATCACCCAAGTGTTCACACACAGTCTAGGCAAGATCAGCTCAGCTCAGGCTGGATGATTTTGGATCGGATAATTAAATGCAAACAGATTTCAGTGTGAGATGTGTTAGCTGTCAGCTACTTTGTTATTGCTACACAATTTGGAGGGATATCTCTCAAAACATGGTTGAGAGATTCCTTCTATCTTAGAGTTAGTAGGAGCCAAGTTAACAGGCAGCACAGTCCAAGCTGCACAGTGGTTTGCCACGAAAATGAAATGTCTGACATTTTGTTCAATAAACCAAAGTAGTGATGCGAGGCAATTTAATGCCGCGCAATGTCAAACCACTGGGCAGTTCTATACACCAACATTAACACACACACATACACATATAACCACACACAAATGCACGAATGGCCTGCTCACCCTGGTGCCTCTGGAGCTCCCTACTCTCTCATCTAAGCTCCACTGCAGTTTTGCAGCCTGCACAGGGACGAAGGAGGGGGGGGGGGTCGACAAACACAGCGACAACAAAACAGAAACAAATAGAAAAGGAAAGGAGACAAAAAGAAAAATCCATGACTGAAATCATGAAACAAGATAAAACGATGTAAAAGGAAATCCCAGAAAAAGCACTTTAACAGAGACAGCAGGGATGTAGGATGGAGAGCAGAGATGACTGATATCACAGCAGGTCGGGACTCATCATTTAGCTTGTTTATATGGAAGTTTCAAGTGGATCTCGTCCACTGGGCTCATCAGTGGACGAGAGTGTAATCATTGTAATATGTTACTACATCTTTGCCATGATATTATTCCATCACTGCATTGACAAAAAAAATATTGATTCTAATACAACACTGCAAAAATAAAGATAATCATTTACAAAACAGTTACGGACATGAAAAGTGACATTAACATTAAGGGAAATAAATCAGAAAAAAGGAGTTTTAAACACACACAAGCATTCACACAAACACTACATTTAAGTTCCCTGAGGAAAACTTCACTATTTAAGCACTTGATTTTACGTTTTATCATGAGTTATATGTAACTTTAGGCCTCCTTCAAAGTAACAATTCTTCTCTTTGTGTCCAGCAATTACTGCTTTTAACATTAAACTTCTAACAATGATGGAGATGGTATTTTAACCACACAGACACTGAACCAAAACCAAAAGGCATGTTGTGAAAGAAGGACATTTCTTTCATTTACTCAATGTGCATGTCTTCTTTTAGATCTCTGCCTCATGTTAAAGCATCTGTTCAATGTGGGAGAGCACTGACGTAGACGCTGATGCCTCCCTGGACACTTTGTTGACACAGTGCCTGCTTCCTGACATGGAACTACAGCACTTCGGCTATCATAAAATAATATTGTTGGCATATCTTAACATTGAGGTTTGGTAGGCATGTGTGCAGATGTTCCAAAACAAAATATGGCACATCATGATCAATACAGGCTGAGTAGCAGAGGCTCTCCTTTAAAATGCTTTGCAGATCTTAAAACACAACTGGGATGCTGCTTAATTAATAGCACAAGTAATCACCACTGAGAACTTGCACATAACAGTATAAGCATTTTAATCAAATCTTTGCCGTTGATTATCTAAATGAGACACCAGTGAGCCACTGTGTGTGATGCATCTGATGCTTTTGCCAGGATGCTACTGGCAGTCAGTCCTATTTCTGTCGCTGTGAAGCTGCTACTCGCCATCCCTGTCGTGACACAAAGCTACAACATCCAACTCCAGACTCCTGCGCTTCCTTAACCTGCCAGTCTTTGTCTCTGTCTGCATGAGCGATGCAGGCTGCTGTGGCTTTAACTAAAAGCGCTGCACAGCAGATATCAATCTGATTTCAGAAGGGCTTTCACCCAAGGACAAAGCGCAGCCAGTTTCAGATTAATTGCAGGGTTGCCATGACAACTGAATATCCGACACTAAACAATGCGGCTAAACACTTCTCCTAAATGAATACATTCAGCCGAGGCAGCCACACCAAACGCTTGAATCCTTGTTTCACTGTGCGAGCTCGGTGTGAAGGAGGGGTTTTCTTTTACTACTGAACTGGAGCCATACTTAGTTTGATAAGCAAATAACACAAGTAACTGTCAGTGTTTCTTCCAGGATCTTCAGTCTGTTTGTCCAACAAGGTGTGTCTTGCAAAGTAGGAAAATGAACAGCCTGCTTCACATAACATACCCTACAACTCCACTGTTATTTCGTTCTGAATGACTATGAGATTGTAAGACTAAAGTACTCTTTCAAAAGATGGAAATAAATGCTGGTGTTCAAACCCTGTGCTGGAGCACAGTGTCTTTGCCTTTAAGTGAGGCCCTCAGCTGTTTTATGTAAATGAACAGTCTCCACCTGAAGAGCAACAACTACATTTGGGAGTTTCGGATTTCAGTTGAACACATAGTTTTAAGGTTAACTAAATACACCAGAGATGTGTCTTACAACGCTAAACATGAGGCCACAGGAGCTCTTAAAGGGAAAAACTGATTCCGAAGAAGACAGCTGGTCTCCAACACCAGAATTCCCAGTAGGATCTTGTTCCACAGTTGTACCTCAGCAGACCCAAGGACTTTTGGCAGTGTATGATAGGAAATACATAACACAGTAACAGTTAAGCTCGAGCAGAGAATATTATTCAAGTTCACAACAAGAAAATACATCTCATTCTGCTCTGAGTGTTAGAGAATAAAAGCAAGTAACTGGCCACATTTATAATGCTGGCGTTTACGAATGAAAACTATTTCTTTATAAGAGCTCTAAAAATAAGTGTGCATATTAAAATGGACCTTTGGTTTGTATGGTATTAAGAAAAGCTAGCTCCCACAGCTTATCCTGTGATGACTGAAAACAGTGCTTATAACCACAAATTCAACTTTGACAACTGAAGGCAGAAATTACTTTTCTTTTTACAGCAATACCACGTTATGACACCAGTTGGCTTATGTCAGTTTGAGTTTCCTCATGTGCTTTCATGTGAATGATTCAATATGCATGAAATACACAATATGCTTCATGAATGGGAATGGTAATTTTTGCGTTTGGTTCTCACAAGAAAAAAGATTAAAATAAGAAATGATAATGATGTAATATGATTTGTAGGCCCGTGCATCTCTGTAGCACCATAATAACTAATTTAACATGGTATTCTATGAAACATTTTACCTTCATTAAAAAATGCAGCTGTTGTGAGTTGGATATTGCACTTATTACCATACCGCAATTTGATAAATAACAACCCAACAAAAACAGAATGCATTTGTTAAAGCAATGGTTTTGCAGAATGAGAGCTTTTCTTTAAATAGAAAATAAGACAAATTACTGGCAAATGAATTGAGAAAAAGAAAATTAAAAACTCTGTACTCTCTGCATTCTCTTCTGCATGCTGCACTTTGCTACACATATTGAATATGTAAATGATCTTCTGTTGGCCTGGGATCGCAAGTGGGTGATCACAGTTTGCATATTTCTTTCCTTGTGTAACAGCTTAGAGTCGGTAAATAACAACCACACAGTGTGGTCTCAAAATGTTCAACACAGAGGACTGTCAACTGATACACTAGCCGTGACCCACCTGTTCAAGGCTGTCGTCCTCTGGCAGTGTCCCTGTGTCACCATTACTATTGATAGGAATCTCCATTGTGGCAGCTTTACTCATGATGCTGTCTGTCATAATGCACTGTATCTGTGAGAACAAATGAGAGAGAGATTAAGGGCAGATACGACAGACTGCTGCATGTAAATAAACTGAAAACTGCAGAGATGGAAAAACAGCAAGGCCTACACGCTGCTTTGAAGAGGAGAAACTGAGGTGCGTCGTCAAAACAGCCAAATCATTAGACAGATGGGAGTATAATTGCCACAAACAAGAGAGGAGGAGGTTTTCAAGCAGCAAGGCTACTGCTCAGCATAAAAACACACCTATGAAAGGTCCATGAACGGGAGCCGCCACTACAATGAGCTTTCTTGCTGAAGTGGCCACTTTACAGCTCAATTACAGGCCCATGTTTTTTAAGCAGCACCCACTCCCTAAAAACCCAGACTGGAGGACACACAGCAGAACGTGTACACTGAAATTATCCAGTTACTCTTGTGGATAAAACTTATTTGGACTGCTTTAGAGTCACACATTCAAATTGTAAAATCACATATGCAGAACAGAATTTGCAAAAACTCACAAAAAAGAAAAATAAGCAGGACAAGCAGTTATAGAAGGTCCTATTTATAACTTGGATGGGAGTAATGAATTCACTCCCACAAACACAAACAGGGGATTTGTGTGTTTCATGCGTCTGTGAGAGACAAGGCCAAAGATTATGGCACAAAATTAAGGTTAATTTTAAATTGCTCATCATAGACTATCATTTTACATTGCGGAGTGGGTGTAGTACAAACAGGTGAACGTTGGTAAAATTGGCATGTGCTGGAGCACTGCAAAGAGGGGTATACAAAAGCCAATAATAAATACAGCAGGTGATTCATTATTCACTTGTGGGTGTCTTGTGGCTTTTTGTTCTTAGGCCGATATGTAAAGGCCTGGAAACAGTGTTGTTAGTAATGCATGTTAATTCTATTCTGATGGAGAGCTATTACAGCTGCTACTGAAAGTGAAAATAAGCGTAAACTGTAATATGTTTTCATGCTTATGAAAGTGGTTATTAAAAGATTAATCAAAGGAAAACTGGCAACTATTTAAAAGTAGTTCATAACAACCATGTTTATAACTCATATAATAGTAAATTACTCAATACAAATCTAAGTATCCAGTTTTTAAATTGATGTTTAAATGCTGATAAAACGTAATCATTAAACATGATAACGGTATATTGTGCTTTTAAACCTATTAAATATGTAAGAATTACTTTCTTGCATCACTTAAAAGCAAGAAACTTGGCAGGATTTACAGGACGTAACTCATATGTAGTGTAGCACATTCTGTGCATGAAGTAAGGAAACTAAGAGCAAAATTAAATTACTTGTGTGCTTGTGAGATTTGCTGCCATATGGTGGATTGACTTGAGAATAACTATATGGCGGGATTATGGTGGGTAGATCACTAGCTGGCACCAACGTCAGAAGTTTTGTTTGAAGGGAGGTACAAATACAGCTTGTTTACATTGGCTCTGACCTCGCCTAAGGGGACCATGTAGTTGACCATGCCCAGTCCATTTCCTGAAGAATGACACATCTCTGTTGACTTAAAACACTGGAAATTGGGCTTCTCTCACCCAACGGTACTCAACACAAAACACTCCTGTAAAAAAGCTTAGCGCACACCGTCAGAGCTTAAAAAAGAACCTCCTTGACATTTTCTACATATTAATTAATCATAATAACTCAAACTGTTTCAACTTGAAGCTTTATATGCTGGAAATCCAAACAGAAGTCTGCATGTTGAAGTGAGACCTACATTTTACAGCAAAAGGCACTCAGCTTAGCTTTTTTATCAGAGACTAAGACTTTAAAGTCTGGGCAAGCAAGTTAGCCTCTTTGCTTTAGATCTGCATCTGAATTAAGACCTGCCAAGCTACAATATTTAATCTTCAATAAGAACCTCAATCCTCTGTGTTTAAGCTCTTAGTCAAGTCATTTAGGCGAGGCTGAGTCAATGTCAAATGGCAGCAACTTAGATATTAGTTATTAACAGGCTATTATAAGAAATGGGCAGCTCTCAAAATAGCTTGATAGCAAGATTAAATGAGTCACAACAAAGATACTGTAATGCTATAAGTTTTGAAGTGAGAGAATGGTGAATGTTTGATTTCCAATCAATTGCACACTCATGAAACCCTGACAGACATAACAGGTGCACGAGCACAGGTGTACGGTCCCCTGCAGGTATCGCTAGATGCAGGCCCCCGGTGGGCTCAATCTGCCCGGCTTGGTAGGGGTTTATTCAGGCCGGAAAAAAATACATATCATCGTCACTTTTGAAAATGTAAGACTGAAGCAAATATTTAAGCTGGATATTAATTTTCTTCCTAGAAAAAGGCCTGATCCTGGTTCACACATGCAGCTGTTAGAAAATGCTGGTTTGAAATGGTAAACAAGTTTTATGTGCAAAGATGCCCTATTAACAATGGCAGAAACGTTCATTCCCAAACCCAGACAAAATGAAAGATTTTTCAGACGGTCTGACTTACGGTGTGCTTGGTCCCGTCGTAAAAACAGAGCTGTTGGGGAAGCTAGCGAGCAAGCTAATAACAAGCTAACGGCAGTGCATCCCAGTTCATGCGCGGCTTGGAGACTGATGTGTCTTTTGTCAATCCAAGGAAAATAAACTGCCCGTGGAAAACAGCGTGCTGCAATTCCCTTGTTAAGTATACCTTAATAGCATAGTCAAGTAAAGTCTTATATAAACTACGCTTGTCCTCTGACTCTTCGTAAATAATCCTCTGCCTTCTTTTTTTAGTGAAGCCAGGAGAAACGCTTTACGGAACTGACGACACCGTGGAATTCATTTTGCAGACGCGCTGCGATCCAAAGATTGTTTGTTGCTGTTAAGATGGATCACTCCTTACAAAAAGGAAAAACTGCCATTTGTACTACAAAACGCTAACCGTCACCGCTGCCAGGCACTTTGACCACACTAAAGTCATTACAATGTTTTAGTAATGTGTTTATATTACAAATATCATCAATACCGCCACTCTACTGATATGAGAAAATGCACAACTCTTTACATTTTTTAAAGCCTGCCCTTACATTTGTGATTTGTGTGTTAAGCAATGCTTGATAAGGCACACAGCAAATTAAAGCTGAATCTGCAAAACATTACCATAAATAAATGTGTGGTTGTAAGTAGTGTGGGCTACAGCATTAACCATAACAATCATCTGTTTCTAAAAATCTGTGTTGTAACAAATTATGCGTAAATACTGCATTCAGTAGTTTCAGACTGAGTCTAATGTGCTCAAAGATGACCTTCTAATGTTTCTGACAAAATATAACGACATTATCCGTGAGAGCTCATATCACAGCTCTGTTTGGAAATGTACCTGGAAGTTGGAATAGAGTGAGAGTTCTTAATACATCCTTCTCTCGGCTACTGCTCATCTTTGAGAGCATCCAGCAGGTGATGTGAGCAAGTTTCAGCCTTTGGTGGCTGAACGTGTGCTCAGGTAAGTGTGAGCTGGCCCTGTTTTTTAAAATTTTGTCCCAGCAAATGCTATGGCTATTGACCACTGTGAGTCAAATGATTTTATTGTAACTCATTCCCTCCCCCTGCATGCAGCCCTGCCCTCCTGTGGCTGAAGCTGTGAATTCATTTTGATCATATCGGTCTTCTTGGGGCACAGTGACCTGTGCTGTGCCTGTTAGTTACCGAGCTTGTTTGTGAGACAGTTATGCAATATCTAGATGTTCGCCATCTGGTCTGGTTGCATGTTTTTTGATACAGACCTGAACTCAAGTTTTAACCGCAATAAACAGTACCATCTCCTTCTACAAGAAAAGGACAGTAGGTTGTGAAAAGGAAAGAAAACCTATTGATTGGGAACAAACAGGAAGGCCCCATATCCCACCTGATCCTATCATTAACATACAGTAGTTTGAAACAGTGGGACAGTCAGTGTAGCGGGGTATGCTATAGAAAAGCTTATGCAGCACATATTTTTTCTTATAGTTAATAAATTACTAAATTGTTTTAAGATGTCATAGTAATTTACATTTTTTTAACAAATCAGTGGGGCTTCAATGAAACAAGTGGTGTCTCAGAATTAAATTCAGAATACTCAATGAATCTCAGAGGGAAATTTATTAAAAATTCCTATAAGAATTATACAGAATTATAACATCTTTTTGGGGTTTTTCTTCTCACTCCTTGATTGCTCATGTCTCCGGTGAGTTTTTATGTTGCTTCATTTCCATCACTTGTGTGGTGGTCTTTCTTATCCTGCTTGTAACTTCCAAACTTAAGGCTGTGAGCAGAGCACAACACACCAACAATACTGCCCTCTGTGGGTTAAATTTAGTATAAGATCTCCTGAGGGAAAGAAAGAAAGATGCTGGGCCACTATCATCAAGAAGGTTTTTAATTATCTGTAATGAACATTATTAACAAAAATCCTATGTAATCTTAACTGATTAAAACAAACAGTTAATGCAATTGAACAGCTATCAAATAAGAGTAACAGCCTGCAGAGCCTATTAGTCAAGTGCATAATATCATGGCATCAGTTTACAGTTACAGTTTACATCTGAGGCCAAGAACAAGAAAATAAAAAATAAGTAACAATGAATAAATTGAAGTCCATGATGAAACTAGATTAGAGCAAATTTTTCTTATTTAAGAAAAAAAGAAATGGCAGTAGAGCCATTACATTCAAATATGTTACACTTTTCTGTGACTCAGTCATAATTTACATGTATATCTCATGCCAGAGAACAATGTGTTTAACAGTTTCACAGAAGTAAAAGGGATAAAACCAGTAATCACTGACAAAGTGCTGCAGTCAAGTGTTCCCATTAGAACTATATTTATATTTTCTGGATGGTACAGTTCATGCCCAAGTGAGCATCACCACACTTTGTCAGTCTGGTGACTGATGAAAGAAACACAAGGGGATGTTTGAGCATAACAGGCACATAAAGCACTTCTTGCACTCCGCTATGAATGAAGCACTATGAACAATGTTAACAGTGCTGGATGAGATCCTACAAACACTGACTGGCTGAAAGGATTCAAACAGCTTCTGCAGTCCATCAGAGACTGAGGAAGGAGGTGGGAAGGGAGAATGAGGGAAAGAGTGAACGTTTTATTAATGAATTGGACGCCGTGCGAAGTGTGGAGCCAAAAGAAACTCTCTTGGTATTTTTTGGAGGGGGCATGAAATGCCATATGGGAATGTTTTTGCTAATGGAAGTGTGCCTGAGTATAGTATGAATTTTTCCAGCTGTCTGTGTAAATTTTGGTGCCAGTCTGCATCACTACCTTTTCCAGTGAACACGGTGTGTGTTTCGTGCAATTTCTTTGTCTTCTCAGCATTAAATAACAAAGGTTTAATAGTCGAACATGTTAAAATGATAATCGCATGCAACTTAATTAGTCACAGCTGCTGCCACTGCAGATGTGTGCGTGTGCTGTCCATCAGATTGAACAGCGGTCACACTCCCACTCAAGATTTGCCAGTGCCCATTAATTTCTTTTAATCAGGGTTGTGATTCACTTTTTCTGTGTAGTGAATCCTGATTTGACGGATTAGCGGATTTATTGACTTCCACTAGACATGCTACAGTTACATTAGTTCCATGTGTTAAAGGCATGAAGAGCTGATGACAATAGCTCAAAGGATAAAAAGTAATAATAACAATAATAAAATTCACACATTCCTTATTAAAGAAATAGCCAAGGAAAGACGCGTATCAACTCGTGTCATGCTTCTCCAAGGGACACACAGTGATAATAAAAATAAATTACAGTATGTTTTATGTTTAATGAAAATAAAGTATTGTTGATTTACTCCAAAACCAGAGTAGTTAACTTGAAATTTATCCCTCCAACAAGAAGGTAAGATTAAAAAACAGACAAGCTATTACAACAGCTGCATTTTCATTCAAGATATCAAAGCCTGTGCTGCAGAAGTAAGTTGCCTCCACAGAGACTTACAGCATGTTTGAAATTAATGCTTTTACCAACAACTCTGCAACCTTAGCTTTAAATCAAGGGCCATAATTCAAGCTGCTTTTTGCTGTCTGTTCTGAGTCTACTTTTGCTTTTATGTACAAGTGAAGGAATTTTTCTGCATATTCATGTGCACGTTATATCTCGTTTGCTGGAAAATCACAGGATATGGTGTCTAATCATGACAAACATGGAAATTAGCACTTAGGGAAAAACATTAAAGCATAGCATGACCTTCCAGTATCCGAAAACCACATTCACATACCCAGTTGTGTGTGGCCATTCATTGCCACCGTGGAAAATGCAGCGTAAGCAGTGTGAAGCACAGAGGAGGTTAGATGTAGGCTACATATTTTTTTTGTTACATGTCATGGCTGTAGAAAGTGGCGGAGAAAGTTTTTTGATGTCTGAGTTAGTCAGCGGCCTCAGGAAGGGTGAGTTTGGCCGAAAGGCGACTAGTTACTGGAATCGGGGGATGTTGTTCCTTACTCAGTCATAAGTGTGCACATTCACCTGTTGAATCATGTTAAGACTCACGCACATTTAGACAAGAGACACTTTCTCATCCTTCCTGAACATAAATCAGAAATGATCACATTTTCCCTTTGTGCTTCTTTCACAGTCACAAAATAGGCTACACAAAACTATTATACTCCAATCTGTACCTGATATGCCCTCATGATGGCACCAAATCCCAAACATGAACACAGCAGAGTAAGAATCAAGTCAACAATACATAAATACACAAGAAGCAGAGTTTATATGAGCCACAGCAGAATAACAAGATGCTTTAGTTCTCATCATTAAAGAGGCAACTCAAAGCTGATGAAGCAAATCAGCTTGGAAATCATCCCTGTTAGGAAAAATGATGCAGCCGCATGATGATTACCACAGCAGCTTTTACAATCATCTTCATGATCTACTGGATGACTAACAGTCTCTCAGAGCCAGTTGGGATCATCTGCTGACTTCACATGTGGGCTTTTTAGCTTATTGCAAACAGGACGTTTAATAGCCGTGCCAATCATCACCAGGCCCTGAGTAAACCACAGTGATAGATAGTCTATTCTTCACGAGACCACACCAGCCTTGATTGCCTTTGTTCATCAGCTAATCCAAAATGCAGACTGATGTTTTATTTCTGCAGTGTTTGGTGAGGAGACAGGCCACCCTTTTTTCAAACAGTGTTTAACTTCACACTGGCTGTTAAACACTGAAGCTGTGAGATACTGTATTGATGTGGGCGACTTCCTGACGCAGCCAAACACACACAGAGATGCACTTCTATTGTTTTTATTTTAAGGGTGCACAACAGTCTTACAGGCCTTTAAACAAACAAGACAAAGCTCTTCTTATTTGGAATTGCTGCTTTTACATGCATCTACGTTTATAATGTTTCATAGAGCACAAAAAGCAAATCTAGACTATAAACCAAATTTCTCAGTGACATAGTGTGCCTTTCTTGTAATATCACTTTTGAATTATTTTAAATGACCACAAAGCTACTGAAGGTAGCGTGTTCCAATCTTCAAGAGTGACCAAAAAATCTACACAAAGTCGTCCTCATCTGTTCTGCATCAGGAACAGCGAAAACACTGGCCTCTGCTCTGAGGTTTGCGGGGCCCTCTATGGCTGTGAGTGAGCCATTCAGGAGTCACCCTGGGTAAATATTACAGGTCATTTCCATTTAAAGTTTTTCTTTTTCCTTGCAGGATGTCATGCTGCTGTTTTTGTAAAGCATGTGCGTTACTGAGATATAATATTAGCACAGGAGCTTTCAGAGCCAAGTGGTATAAATTCTTTCCTTCCGATCCTTCTGATAAGTGACAGAATTTTTATGAAAACAGTAAAACTTAGAAACAAATTTTAAGAAGATTTTACACATCCTGCAGATTTCTATATTTTCTATTTTTGGCTATGTACGATTAAATGCACAGAATGTAATATCTGCCACTAGGGGTCTCTTGATCAAAACAGTGAAAATAAAGATGTAGTTCAATGATGTTGTGATGTAGCGTGGGATCACTGGAGTCACTGTCGCTGCTTAACAGTCATCATTTGCTGATCAAAATCTTTTTGAGTCAGGAACATAACATTTTAATTTTCCAGTCTATGCTGTGTATTAAAGTTTTAATTACATTATGCCTAATCACTTTTGCCAACTTTCGTCCTCACTCACTGATGAATTATCTGGTGTTTCTGTGTTTCCCAGGATGTTACAGCAACTAGAAGAGTTCAGAGGAATATGGGGCCATTGACAGGGAACCCGGATGAAGCGTGCCATTATCTAAAATAAAATTTCAGATTTTTCTATGTTATGGTAAACATCCAGGATAATGTTAGTGTACATCTCTAGAAAATATTTTAAATAGGCCAAGATGACTTTTTAATGGGTGAATGTTCAATATTTTAGCTGTAAACACAATACTTAACCATGTTAAGCCTCATTAATAGTAATAAAGTTTGATTCAAACTTAAGCCATAGCTCTTTAAAGCATGAAACAGTTAAGGAGGAACGCTGACCAACAACTGACAGAGTAGATCAGCTGTCATCACATGACCTCACTGAGCTAACTCCATGATTACCTGAGCAATCTCTTTCCAATGATGAAAACCATGCAATACATCTGAAAGCCCTGGTAAAGTGGGACTAGAGTTAGGATTATTAACTAAAGAATAAATATACAGACTATTTATATGGCTAATCACTTTGAAGTAATTGCTATTCATGGACCTTGACCTTTTTTTAACAGACTGTTAAATATTAGTTCTTAACTCTAACTAGTTCACAAGTAACACGATCAATCCAAACCAAAAATGACAGCCTGAACCCTCAGGCCTTAACCAAAAGTTGCATTTTACTTTTAAATCTCAACTGACATCTCGATAATAATGTTTCTTGGCAGAGTTGATGAATTAAAAATGTGATAAGTATTAATATTGATGGGTGTTGAACATGATATTGCTGTAGTTGTTCTCTCCCACGGAGGAATTACTAATTCAGGAGGCTTTTGCAATTTTGGAAACATTCAATGTTCCCATGTGTGCCAGAGATGTTATTAATCCTTCCTGAATTTATTTTGTTTTTTCAGCTACCTGTACTTGGCAAAAAACACCGTAGCTTGTTAAAAACCCACACGCATGAACAATGTACATTTGCACAATGGGACACACACACGCACACTCACACACGGCCACATTAGCAAGCTGTGATCAGAAGTGTTTGCGTTAGTTGCCAAGATTGGTGTTTTACAGCTGTATTTGTTCCTGAATCTGCTGGTTTATGGTGCACTCCAGGTCACGCACTACATCTAAACACTGCCAAAGTAAAAAGGGGGCTTGCATGTACCCCCTCACCTCAACCCTGCCACACACACAGGAGTAAGAGGCCTGCCCACACACACTAAGCAGGACACAACCCACTTCAAAGCAAACACACTAATCCCACCAGGAAACAGGGGATCCATTGGCCAAATCATGAAAGGAGAGAGAGAAAACGCATATGAAATAAAAATAAATAAGAGCTATCTATGGTTTATGCCAGCTGTAGTTAATCAGCAGTTAATGAGAGTCAGCATTCTTCTCCAAACTTTGTTTTCTTCCTGAGGTGACATCTTAAGAGGCTGTTAAGGCGATTTGTCCTCAAAAAGATTTGTGGGATCTGTGAGCTCATGTTTGAACTATCTCTAATGAGAGTAAAAACAATCTATAATACTGAACTATTTTCTCAAATTAAGATGTAGTACTTCATCTCACAATGAGCACAAATGAAAGAAATTATCCAGGCCTCTGAAAATATTAATATCCAGCTGAGATTTATTGTTATGAGGGAGGTAAAAACACAAAATGTGACTTTTCAAAGTGCATACGTGTACATATTTATATGCAGAGTCGAGGAAAAAGGCATGATGAACAAAGGCAGTTGACCAGGATCATTGACAAGATACGTGAATCTGGTGGTTTCTTTGAAAACCAGCATTTCAATGCAATGTTTTGGATCTCACAGGACCTCCAACATATTGTGTATTCTGACGAATCCTTTTTTCAAATCGAGCATCTCCTTTGATCCTTTTGTATGTCACAGCGTTCTTTGAAACTCTTCTAACGAACCCATAATTTTTTCGCAGTGAGCCCGAAAGCCCCTGAGCTAACCTCAGAGCTTTCAAGACGTTTGAGCACTGTGGGATCATGGTGGGTTTGGTTCACAGAGGGGAGCTGGGCAGCCACCTGGTGGGGCTGTGGGAGAGGGGAAACAGACTGTAATCAAACACGCCGCCGCAGAAACACAAAGCCGCTCACTGGGTTTATGAGGCAGTCACATCCAGTCAACCACTAACAATGAAAGAGGAAACACCTTTTTTCAGACCTTCCATGCTGTTCTTTGTCTTAAAAAATATTTTTTACTCACGGTTCTCTCTGTTATTATACTGCAGTGACTTCAACAGGGTTAATGAGTCGAATTTCATTTTTGTGGAGACATTAAAAAGCAGATATGTATTTATTTTTCTGAATTAAATACGAGCGCAGTACTAACCAGCACTGTTCTTATAATGCTTTCACACACACACAGATGCTCTTGTTTTTGTCTGTGGTCTCTTGTCTGAGCTCCTTGGTAACTTTAACACTATTCAGCCTTATGAGAACCATTAAGCTCACTGCGCTGTGTGAAGTCCAGTCTTCTTTGGTGTGGAGATTTCCATTACGCTGGTCAGCTGGAACTGTTGGGAAATGCTTGCGAGCTAAAAAGAGGAAAGGAAAGTTTGAAGAAAGAATGAGGACAAATAAACAATGGCAAAGACAGAGGCATCAGTAACTTTGAAATATAGGAGTTTAAAGTTCTATGTGAATCTGACTGAGTGTTTTTCAGTCTTGGATGCATCCCAGCTGCAGAGAAAATACATGACTTCAACAACAGTAGGAGTAGCTCTGGATGCTGTATCATGAAGATGAGTAATTAAAACAGCAGGAAATTATTTGGCAAGGACAGAAAATGGCAACTACACTTAAAATCCACATTTACTCCTGTACAACCACTCAGATGATATACTCCTTTGTGCTCTGTAGCCTTTTTCTTTTCCTTAAATCCAAAGTTGCATTAAGTAATGTGCCCAAGATGCCAAGAATGTGTCTGTTTACTAGGCAACAGCACAATACGAGCCTCACTGGAGCATTTGTCTTAAAGGATCATGTCTATATTTATGTTAAACAGACCACTGACAGGCCCAGTGTGATTATAGGCACTTACAACCATTAACAAGCAAGGACACAACTGCATAGATATACATCCTACTTTCCCTCGGACAGATAAATGAACCACTTATTACATTCTTTCTTAATCTCCATATATTTATTAAGTCCTGAGAAAATCTGCTCAATAAAAAAAAAAGATGCTAAAAACCACAGAACAGCTGCATTGCTTTGACTTGTGTGAGACCTCAACTCTTGCACCAAGAATACACCGCTATTACCCCACCCTCACCTCTATCACCCACTCTGTGCCCCCAGCCGTAACAGAGGTGCAGCAGGCCAGATGTGTGGGACACAGAGGTGCAGAAAGATCCTATCCAGCCACCCCTGACATTCCCAGGTCCATTAGGTCCTCATGTTTCCAAGCCGGCCCTCATCCCCAGTGCCAGCCTCCACGTGATGGAGACCTAGCAGACAGACTGCTGTCATGGTTGACGCTCTGTGGCGGCTAGCTTAAATGATTTAAAAGGTGATTTTTCTGCATATGCACGTGTGTGAAGATGCCTGAACAGTCTCCTGACATCTATTTTTATTATCTATTTCTAACTGCAGTATTTTTCGCCCATTCTTTCTTTGACTGTGCAGCATTTCTTTCATTCTTTCACACACATACACACCCACACACACACACACTCAACACATGCACACTGACATTCTGTTAGAGTATATGTTGCTCTAGAGACATATTGGTCTTTTTCGGCGATGAAGTTGTCCCGTAAATTTGTGGTTCACATGCACACAAACTCACTAGAGATGAATGTAAAGTATCAAACTGCGGTTCATACACTCTCAGTCTGCTAACATGCATGCTTACATTGTTCTACAATGCAATGAGAGGAATATTATGTTTATCTACAAGTGTTTCTAGAGGCACATTACTACACTGTGCTTTGCTAAGTTTTATAAAAACACAAAATCTCATACATCTGAACCTTCTGATGAGTGCATTAAAATGTAAACTGGTTTCATGGGATTTTATTAATATGCAGTATCCTCCCTTGATGTCAACGTAATGGAAATTCCATTGTGATATTTACTTTAATAATGGTATTTTTCCATGTGTGCTGGGGCATATCTGTTGGAGTTTGTGCAATCAGTCACACAGCAGAATAGGTCCATTCCTCTTGGGCTCTCCCCCCTGAAATGTGCAGAGAGAAAGATAGATGCTTCCAGTCCTTTTAAGCCATTAAGAGGGTGAGCAAACATCCCCTTGAAACCCTTAAAAATGACAAGACCATCTCTCCCCCTGCAAAAAAAAAGCAAATAACCTCTCCTGCTCTTCCTTTCTTTCCTCATCTTTCGTCCTTTGCTGTTTTTGTCTCCTAATTTCAGCTACAACATCTTAGAGATGATAGCAGATGCAGCAAAAGCCAGTTGTTGACCTCTGCCTCCTAGCTGCTGTTGAAGTGATTGCAAAGAGAGAAACTGACAGCACTGACATGTGTCTGTGGACACAGGATGCTATGTTAATGGTTTTTAAATCATTCAGACCAGAAAATCAACAACAAACCTAAAAATCATTCACCATCAGTTTATAGGCCAAAAAATACAAATATACAGGAACTCAGCAGCACTAGTGCAGCAGCATTTACAGGCTGACAGAGTTCATTAAGTTACCTCTGATGGAGGACTGCAGGACCTTAAATACAAGCTCCCCTAGAAGTCAATTTCTCAAGAGGGTTAATTTATAGAGGGCTTATGAGGATTTAGGTATGCAGGGGGCCACTATAAGACTACTCATTAAAAAGAACTTAACTGTCAAATCTATTAAAATAAGAGGCCAACAATAGGCAGACTCATTCCAGAAATTCTCCACTTTCAAAACTGTGACCTCTGTACTCATGTCACCGTGTCTGCCTCTGTCTGTCTCTCCTGCATGGATTTCAGGGTGAGCACATTCATAACCTTCCCCGCCCTAATCATGAAGTGAAAGCGAGTCTTTGGCACAGTAGGTTGTCGTTACCCTGAAGTGCGTTTTACAGGTCAGATGTGAGCGCTCGGCCCACCTGCTTTCTCTCCCTCTTGCAGATTTTTACACTTTCTCGGTTTTCTCATCCTCTCACTCTTGTATTCATTCCAAAGCCATTTCATGTTTTATCCCCCGACTCCTTTAGGAAACAGTGTGTGCAGATGATCCAGAAAAGCTTCTAGTGGATGAGGAATTGTTGCATTTTTGGAACATTACACAATGATTCTGACATGTTTGGATTGAGGGAACCAAATGTGACAGTGTAAAATGGAAAAATTGAGAAATGGTATCACACAGAGTTGTCATTGAATCCTTTTTGGGCATTTAGGCTGAGACTGAGGATTCACAAAAACATTTTTATTTGAAAAGAGATATATGTTTCGAATTGCATGTCTAGAAAAATAGCAAAAAAACCCAAAAAAAAACGATGTGTTATTGTATGTAGTAATATATATTGCATCTTTGGAACACATTTAAGAAAAACATGGCAAACTCCATGAGTCTTTTCTGATATATACTGCTTATAAACAATTTTACTTACTGTCTCTATTTATCATACTCTAACTGCCAGAAATGTGTAACTGGCCAAAAGTGTACAATCAGAGTATTTACTATATGACATCAAAATAAACACAACAACCATAAAATACCCTCTCACAAACCTTACATACATATGATTTATTGCATTCTCTAACCTCAAGCCCAAAACCTAAGCCATCACAATAACAATCAGTAAACCATGACCTTTACTTTACCTCGACCACAACAAAATCATACTACTGACATTAACCCATTACTCACTATCTCAGTGCTGTAACTACCTTTTTAAGGAGTGAAAATGTCCTTCCTTTCCAAAAAATATCTCCCTCCCCAGGTCTAAAACTCAAACTGGAGGTTAGAAAATAAAGTCTCATACACAAACTTACTCAGGCCACTTTTTGGAAAATTACATAGACTTTCATTTGTTTTCAAATAGCTGTACCCTGAGGGCATAGATTATACTCTCAAATGGATGCGCACATGGCCAGCTGTAAACACCACAGACGTGTTCTGTTTACACAACTTTCATGAGCACACTTGAAAGTTTGCATTCCACACATGCGTAGTGGATTGGAGTCTACAAGATCAGCCAATTAGAGGTACGCAGATGTCAGCGAAAGTGTACGTGTAAGAGCCTCTGGTGACGAAAATGATGTCACATCGACCCACTTGAGAAAGTCTCATCATGACCTCAACCACAACCCTCACTTGCCAAGGTTCAAACTTTTGAATCCATCTTCAAAAGGTGCAAAAATAACCGCAACAAGTTAACAATTCTCTGTGATATCTTTCATAACCCTAACACTAACCTTAACCACTGACCCCAAATCAGCTGTTTTCAAGTTGAAAACATGGCTTTTTTGACTCCAATTGTACAAGTCGCCCCCAATTAACTGGTCTTAAGTCTGAAATGTGTTCCCAAAAGTAGCCTAAGCACACACACACACACACAGCTGCATTTGAGATAGCAGATCAGAAGACATTGTATCCTTATATGGTCATGGTGTAATTTTCTCTCTCGGAGCTGCTGGCTGGACTAAATCTCAGCGTGTTTACAGAGTTTATGAAAACCTGTGAACTTGGGTTAGCAGAGGACTTTGAGGAGAAAAAGACACCAGAGCTGCTTTTCCATGTGAATTTGCGTGCTGTGATGATTGCACAACTGCCAAGTGTCATTTCAGTGCAGGATTATAGTTATTCACAGCTGATCCAAACCTGTGTTGTGTCCTTACTGAACTCATGATGAGAGGAGCTCACCATGAGCTCAATTAGAAAATTGCTAACATAACTCAACAAACAAATTCAACATTTTTGTGATTTTGGCATGTTGGAGACCTTGTGCCGGAGTCAGGGCTGCTGGCAGTGTCTAAATCCTTCCAACCATCCTCTTCAACCTGCCATGAAGGTTTAACTGTATCCTGAATTATGGTATTGTTATTTTTACTTTCTTCTCTGTAATTTTCTATGAGCTTAGAATTTCTTCCTTCCTCTTCGTCCTCTGAAACTTCGCAAAGACGCTATGTGAACTGAATAAACTGTAGAGATTAAACCAATCAAAACTAGCCATGAAACTGGAGTGATCCCCACATTCTCTTACAAATCCTTATCCTACTAAGAAAAAAAAAAAAGTTCAAGAAAACAGCCTCAACTTTATTCTGGGCGAGTGCAGCTTAACTTTGCTCATCGTGACGGCTCCGAGCCTTTCATTGTGGCTTACTGTGAAAGCTGCTCATCTAAGTAGCTTTCGCTGCTGAAGTTACTCAGACATCTGTCCTTCACAGCTAAGAAACATATTCAGCTCAGTGTTTATATTGTGCCCTCTTGTCACATCCACCACATCCACAGTATATGCACATTATATTTAGGGTAAACCAGAAAAGGGTCTTACCATAGTATATCCATCTGTGGAAGCTTAGGAGCCAGTTTAATACCTTTGACTGTTTGAAGCTCAGCTAGATTTAGACTGCCAGCGTTCACATACAGCAAAAAGGTTTTTTATCCAGAATTATAACCAGGATGTACCAAGTAAACTTCAATGTCCTCTGTTAAAACCCTCTCAGTGAACTCTTTCTGTCTCTTCCTTGCTGTCATTCTCGATAATGCATCCAAGAGTCAAAAGATATAAATCTGAATTATTCAAGATCATCAGCCATTTTTTCATTTGACAAACTTGTTGACTGTGAAAGTTTCTTTTCAAATGAAAGGATTTATGTTTCTTGGGGCTTTCCGTTTGTTCTTGCACATCAGCACCAGTGAATATTTTTAAGTTGGGAACTGAGATCATTCTTCATCCTCTTTCTGTCCAGTTTTTTCGAGTTTGATAAATGCATCATAGGAGACACAAGCACAGACACGAAAAGATGTACTTGTTGGTGACAGATACAACATGTGTGATGCACAAGTAACAATAACTGCAAGTTTTTTCCTTCCCAACAGGCTGAATGTCATAAAATATTAAAAACATGTTATGCTTTGTTGAGACAATCTTGGCAAAAACATTTCTCCCATATTTGCTATGAATGCATGTCAGGATTGGAAAATTACATGTGTGTGCACAAAGGCAGGCACACACACACACACACATATCCATACTACACACAAGAAGCATATTCCACATGTTTCACTACACCCCTAATTTACTATCTCCTGTCTGCATGACTGTGCACTGCATTCTCATCTCTTCTCGCCAAGCTCATATTTTTGGCTTATTAAAAAGAAAAAAACTTTTTGTTAAATAAAACTGCATTTTGCTGCTTGTCGTCATGCAGAAAAGAAGGCCAGCATATGTTAGACAAATAAAATCACATAGCAAGAAAGCATATCATGAAATACAAATGGGCTGGCGAAACAGTTACAATTCTGACTTTTTTCCTCTACTCTGGATCAAGTTTTCACATTGTCTTGGCTAACATGTTTATTTCACATAGTCTCATGCCAACTGAAGAGGCTGCGGATGATTACAACCCCAACAGTGAATAGTCGATTTCTTGTATGTGGAAACTGCTTCGTGCAGGATCTGGAAGATGTAACATGATGTGTGTCTGTTTTATGTTTGACAAAACGACAAACGGCTTCAAGGAAACGCTAATCTAACAATTTGATGTTATTATGATATCCTGATCTGATATTTTCCTGATACGCAGTTTTTTCTTTCTGCGGAGATTATCCTGCAAAGTGGATGCAACCTTTGTGATGAGAAAGGTCAGGTGTTTGAGGCCTCTCCTGGTATCTTGTGTTGAAAAAAAGAGGACATACTAGGGCAGAATTTCCTCTTTCCAGTCATGCTGCATTTTGAACTTCAAGGCTTTTAATGCTTTTTTTCGGACTTTCTGCACATTTTATACATAAATTAGTTCCATGAGGCATCAGCTTACCGTCCTAGTTTGTTTTCTTTTCTCTCATAGTCAATCATCCTTGAAGCCTCTCTCATGCCTCTTAAGCACTTTGTATTTTGACCTCTTGACCTCTATACTCACATCACGCAGTCCTTGTTCCCGAGGGGAACGGCCAAGACGTGGACTGAAATATAAACCACAGAACACCAAACAGAGTTAAACTCAATGGAAGAGTATTATAAGAAACAACAAAAAAGTATGAAGCTCTCACTTTTTTCGTCTTCTCCTCAAAATTATTGATTCACATTCATCTTGTGTCACTTTGTCCCACACGTCTCGTGTTTTTCGAGAGGGACAACCTTATCTATTTGATCTGACTTGGTTGGTGAGATCTGGGCTAACTGAAGCCAACCGAGAAACCCGCAGAGAAATCCTCCTCCATCGCATGAAGCTAACACACAAACAAGTAAATCAATAGATGCATAAATTGATCTCTTCACCACAAGAGGACCCACAGGAGAAATAGAGGAGAGGCTAAGAAAAGAGCAAAGCAAGCCTCTCTTCAAAGCAAACTGGTCCTAAACCAAAGATGGACAGGCTAGTTTTGTCTTTCTTTCTGAATTCAAATTGGCAAGAAAATAAACAAAAGGAGGGCAATTAGGGAAGAGGAGCAACACCTCAGACAAAAAAGATCATGACTTATTCATGTATCCTGTGTGCCTGGTTAGAGTCCCAGGGGGAGAATTAGATGGGAGGCATTTGGCTGCTTGTTGATGTCTCCAGCACCATGAAGTCACATATGACCCGGCGAATAGGCAGAAGCTTTCCAAGCACAAGTCTGCCCTCAAGTCTGACCTCTAATATCGAGCCCGAGACAGCCAGCTAGACTGCACATCAGCAAACAGAATTACTTCCCCATAAATATACAGTAAATGTCTCTTTGGGATATGCACTCGGCCACCAATTCATCATCCTCTCTTTGTTCAGCAGATGCCTCTCCAGATTCATGTGGACTTCAGGAGCATTTGATTCATTTCGTGAATTATTTGTGTGAGTAAAAAGTCTTTGTTCAAATTCCCAACAACTCCAATCGTTCCCTGTTGTGTCTGTTATTTCAAACTCAAACAAACCTAATATCAAAAAAATGGTCAGCGCTTGTTCAGACAAACAAAAACGTGGCCTCAGTTGGCTAAGCTCTCATCTTAGAGTTGGCCTATTGATTGCATTGGCTGCAGAGTGTGACAATCCAAACCATATCATGCATGGAGAGGCAGGGAAAAGCAGCACACTGGAATGACATTAGCAGATGGATATAATTCAGTGTGCAGGAGCTCCCTTGGTTGACGTTGAACACACTGACACTCTAATGTGCATTCGAACAGGCCTTGGTCTCCCTCCAGACGCTCTAGAGCTGCTGCACTTTGGTCCCTGTGAGAATTTAATGGGACTCAAAATTGTGGTGGTGACTCAGTCGGAAGGTCTTCGGTTTAATGTGGTGGCTATTTATTACGGTGGGGCTCTGTGAGCGCAGACTGCACTCAACAATTCTGTTTGTGGAATTGATTGAAATATTTAATGCTGCTGTGCTACTCTGTGCTACTCTGTGGTTCTTTGCACTGCTGGGAAGTGCCCAAAGTTAAAAACAAATATGTCTTTGATAAAATATAGTCTTGGCCTCAAAGACAAGCTTTTATATGATGTAATCTCAAAAAACACTGAGGAGAATCACTTTTTTATTTAATCAAATTATGATCTTCAAGGCAAAGATGGTAAATCGTGCCTTGGTCCAAGAAAACAAGGTTTCTTTGGCCTTCTGTAACTCAGGCATCATAAAAGCAAACAAACAAACAAACAAACAAACAACAAACTGTATTCAGATGTTTGTTTGGCATCTGTCTTAAGAGCTTTTTTTTACTGCTTTACCAAACTTTCCAATATCACACTTATTAACGACTGTTAAGTATAGGAAGAGAGCAAGTGGCCACATGAAAAAACAAAGTAATGAATAAAATTGCCTACCACTTATAATTTAATGAGCTGGATGCTCCTTCTTCCAAACTGATTACGATGGCAGCAAGATGAAAGGATGCATAAAGAACTGCATTAAAATGCGTCCAATTCTCAGAATTAAATCACTTTTATTGAGGACATATTTTATATTTTCAATTAAGCGATTAATACACAGTTTCCACTTGAATGGCTTTACTTTTCAGTTGATAATTTTTTCTCTAAAGTAAGATGCATTAAAAGTAATACACAAAAGTCCTTTTGAATCCATAACTTTTTAGGGTCTTACTTGCTTTAGTTTTAATTGTCTTTTGTATGCAATATCTTTCAAAGTTCCTCTGCGCTGGAATCAGGAGGAACTATTTGAAGACTATAGCAGAAATGGAATATAATACTCATAAATGTGAACAAACCAAACATTGGCTATAGGAGGGTCTTTCACAGTCATGCCAGGTTCTCCTGCACGCTTAAAAGGGAAAGGTGAGAAGAAGGATTTTCTGCTGCATATAATCTTCAACTTCAGTGCTAAATGCCTCTAAATCCTACACATTTGAGCTTTAATCTTTAACTTTTGGTTGTTTTTTGTGATCTTTAATTGCAATATGAATGTATTCTTAATATCTAATTCTGAATGTATGTCAGTGCACTTGTGAAGCCCTCTGAATTGCCTTGAGTCTGCATAGTCCTATATAAATAAAGTTGCTATGCTCTGCCATGTATAGGATTCAATTCGCAATGGACAAAAAAAACCACAGTAAAATTATATTCAATTCCAAATAAGAAAAAACATTACGAGGAGGAACAGAAACTAGCCATCAGATATGCACCAGTAACAACAAGAGGGCAGAAATAATATTTTACATGAGAAGAGGGTAAAAATGACTTCAGTACACATAAAAAATAAGCCTAAGTGTTGCATTCAAGAGGGATCGGATCTGGCCTTTACTGGGGACATTTTAACTCATAACACCATGGGACAGTTATATTTTCAACGGAGGGGTGGGGTGAATGAATGCTGTATAGCTTGCTCACATTCAGTCAACTCTCTGGAGCTCACACAAAGTAACTATAAAGAGAATCTGTGCTCGGCAAAGGAGACACAGAGAAAGGACTCGGACGAGAGGGAAGGATGCATAGCAAGAGCAGGGCAATAAAAGTGTTCAGGAGGGATCTTTATTTAGTTTAGGACTCAGACTCTAAAGTGAAAGCAGATGGGACTCTAGTCTGGAATACTTTCCACTTGAAGTCTTGGACTTGTGTTTGCTCTGCTCGCTGTTTCTGAGCCCATTCCAGTTTTCTTCAACCTGTGCCTCTGGGCCTTCAACACAAGGTTTTGAACCACAGATAAGACAAATCCTGCCTGCCATTGCAAGAACATAGACGTGCATGCTTGTACACAGACATTTGAGTGTTCCCATGTACACAAAGATGTGCAGGGAGAATAATGCTTCATAACAAAGCCAGAGTTCGCTGTGTGAGGTCAGCTGAGTGGTACTGGAGAGACCCTCCGCAGTGACAGGGTGAGCGTGAGAGAAACCCCAAAAGCAAAAACAATAAGCTGTCTGGCTCAACACTGCGGCTAAACAATGCTGAGCAAGGTTCATGAGAGGTCAGTTGTCAGTGGTGCTGGACCAGCAACACAATAACTTACAGTAACAGTTACAATGCTGAGGCAGTTTATTTTTTTCCCCCTTTAGATGACAAGAATGATGTTTGCAACATGCACATCTGTAATATGAGCCAGAGGAGCAGAGTCAGGGAAATAACCAACCCTTGTATTTATTTTTGTGAAAATGCACAATGCACTTTGGCATCAAGCTGCACGCAGGGCGTGAGCCAATTGCGTGATCTCAGCTCACAGAGTTCTCGAAAACAAGTACCTACGACATGTCCACTATCTGCATCCTCCATCAGACATGCAGGCCTTACACCCATTCATTTAACATGTTAGATTCATACATGTTCTTACAGCCAACTGTGCATAAAGTACAATCAGCACCTGTTGGGCTCTGTAAACACATACAGGCTGGGCCGTGAGGGATAGTCTCGCTCTGCAGTTTGGCACTCTGAAACACATTTTCTGTATGTGCATTATACAGCCGCATGCATGCACAGGCAGACACATTCATTGTAAGTAAGGAATGATTAAGCTGTTTTCAACATTTCTGGCTGTACTCTCTAGAGGGTCTCTGTTTTGGTCACCTTCTCCATCACCTAGAGTTGTGCTTGTGTAAGTTTTATTTTTAGCCGGTGATTAATGGCACAAGCAATTCTTTTGTTAGCAGCCTCCCAGATACCCATAATTCAGTGGAAAAGAAGAACACAACAATAAAGTAATTCTGGGGCTCCGTGTTTGAAATTCATACGGAGCAACTTTCAACTTTCACACGCTATATTATTCACGAGGTCAGTCGTCTTGGATCTAGTTCAAGCATCAACCTTATGGTATGCATTTTTCACAAATCTCAGAGCCCTGAGGATTACATTGTCCTCCACCCTCAATCTCTTTTTCCATGTCAAGGGCCAGGGTTTGTGCGATGCCAGCACTTGGCTTTGGCTGCTTCTCTGCACGTCTACTGTTTTAAAAGATGCATTTGAGTGGAGATGATGGCTTGTTTGCATAGGTAAGATCTGGAGCAAAAATTTCACCCGTCTAAATCCCAAACAAGAATTCAAACATTTTAGGTACTTATGCTTAGATATTTTGGTTTTAAATATTACTTTAAATTACCAAAACAGTACAAGAGTTCATTTTCCTTTAAACTTACACACAACCCAACTCACAGAATAAGAGGTAATTAGTTCAGCAGGACAAGCACATGTATTTAAACTATTTTAGTGATTATGCAGACAGTTAATATTTTTTTGTGTTATTTCTGTTTTGTGTTAAAACAGGGCTTCTTGAACTCTTTAATGCTAAGACCCTCCAAATAACATTAACTTACCTAGAGCCACCCTTTTGCCTTTTGAAAATCCAGTGTGAGGCAGTAAATCCATAGTTTATGTATGCTGCCTCTTAGCAGTTTAACTTGGTCAGGCATTTTTCAGATTGTGTGCAGCTGAGCTTTTGACAGCTCAGCTGTTGGTATGCTCGTCAGGTCTTTTCCTTTTCAAAAACCTGTCAATTTTTGTGAGTTAGTACAAACATGGCCAAAAAAGGTTTCAGTCAGCTCTTATTATAAAAAGTATTTAAAACACCACACATGACAGCAATAATACAAATTCAATCTTGTTGTTAAAATACAGTTTATAGAATTTTCCTTCTTAACCACTACATTTTTAAGGCCTCTGGAAGCCCTGAGTTCAAAATTTATGGTTGTAAAACATTCCTCTGTGTTCAAAGAGATGTATTGCCTACAATGACCTCAGTTTTGTTGACAGTGTTATTATATGTAGCTAAACTAGTAGTAAATGCTAATTTATAGTTACTGTACAAAAATGATTGACACAAACTATATACTTTGTAACGCTTAATATAAGGGCCAACACCACACACCATAATTCTTTCCTCTTTAAAGCATAATTTTTTAATATAATAATGATACTAAATGAAGGTACAAAGAAACAAAATATAAAATAAGGGAATGACTGGTTTCTATCAGGGAATAATCTGACTGGTATTGATCCTTTTGCTGAACTCTCAGACAGCAAATAAGCATATATTTCTTAAAATGTTAAATCACTGCTTTCACCTGCAGTGATCTGAAATATTATCCAGCAGACACCTTCAGGAGTACAGTACATCTCAATGGCAGTTGATTAAAATGCTGAAATTGCCTGATGTTGAAGCAGAGGTGCTGATTTAGACATTCATGACCTGCAGATGTGGAAAAGAATTCACAGTAAGCAGAAAATTCTTTGTCAAACCAGAGAAAAAAAAATCTGACTTTTTCGCTCTGACCGGCTTTTGTAATGAAATGGATTTCTCACCTCATCCATCTTATTCCAGCACACAATCTCTTGGGCAAATTTCCCCTCCTCTCGCTCTCTCCCTCATTCATGGCCTGCTGGCCTTGACATCTCACTGTTCCTCCAAGTGACATGCCACGCTGCCAGGAATTCAGTTCATCTGAGCAATGTACAACCACAAACCGTATCATTTACAACCTGGACAACTCACACAGTGAGGGCCGGTGGAGGTGAGAGAAAGAGGCGGACTGAGGTTCAGTGCTAAAGCGAAAAAAGCAAAGCTTGTTTCCTGTCGAAAAATCCACCCTAAAGTTCCTCTGAAATGTGAGGGGAGACAGTGTGTTGTATTTACTTCTATGTCTACAAATAGCAGCTGCATGTGTTGAGTGTTGGTGATCTGACTGTTGAGCAGAGAAAGCTAAAAAAATGCGACACATCAACAACAGAAGTTTGAAGCTGCTCTAAAGCTGGGAACACTCACTGCACAGTACAAAAGACAAACTGTGCCCTGATTTTGCTGTGACAATGGATTTTCAAGATCATGCTTTTCTTCTTCGGGCAGGTCAACTTAGAGGGTCAGTAACTGATATCACAGAGGTCTGAGATTCAAATCTCTGGCAACTCAATGCAGCACTGGATCTCTCTCTTCAGGATGATATCAAAAACAGACAACTGTCTGCATGAATCTGATCATGAAACAAGATTTACATTCTGTAATTAACAAGCTATTTCTTATCGTTTTAATTAGCAAAGTTATCGGTGTATATACAGAACCTTTTCAATATCAGTCAGAATTTTACCATTTGAAAAGTCTAAAGTCAAGAACTCTAACTATAAATCAATATTCTAAATAAATCTTTGGACAAATATGATTTGGCAAAGTCTTGCAGGGAAAATAAGTTGTTGACATGAGGGTCATGTTTTCTGAATGGAAAAAAAAAATTGTTTGTCAACTAAGTAATTCAATTTCCTTTTAACTTTCTCCATGTCAGCATAACCTACAAAATGGTTCAATCAACTATACAAAAGAGCTACATGGACCTCTGTGCATTGTGTGTCCACACCTTTGGCACTAAGTCATGTTTATGCTTTACTTTTAACAATTTAACTAACAAAGCCCACGTCCACATCTACCACGTCTTTCCAGGGTAAAGAGTTACTGTGTAGCCATCTTTCATATTGACATTGCTGGAAAAACAAACCTTGAAGCACTGACCGGTACTACGTTCCACTGTGTAAAAACATTGGTGAGAAGAAACCAACCGGTGTTGAGCGATTGCAGTGAATCAGGAGATAAGAATGGATCATAACATCGCCAGCAGCACAATGACTTGCAAAAATAATGTCTTTTTTTCTTGTTTTCTTTCCTTCATTGTCACCAGACTCAGCTGGGGCTTGTTTTTCCTTAGTCTGCAAGTGTTTTAGCCTGTGTTTTCCCTCACTAGATAATTCAAAATGACAGCACACTGTAAGTATGATAGAAAAGGGCTTTGGAAAGGTGCAACGCCCCAATGCATCTATCTAAATCTTTATAGCTATCAGAGTTTGTGGAGTTAAAGGGAGTTAGCAGCAAAGGACGCAAGAGGGGAGGTGGCAGTGATGAGAGTGAACTTTCATGCTGAGGTTATGAGGGAGTCTGCTTTCTGGACATGACAGGAAATGTGGGAGCCATGAGGGACACCTCCAAGATATCCACAGTGCCCCCGTAAATCTTAATCATTCACAGCTCACTGTGCCTGATATCTGTATTA
>JAPZDY010000006.1:12748153-12772290 GCA_029783645.1 Ctenochaetus hawaiiensis | reverse complement strand
GTGGCAGTGATGAGAGTGAACTTTCATGCTGAGGTTATGAGGGAGTCTGCTTTCTGGACATGACAGGAAATGTGGGACACCTCCAAGATATCCACAGTGCCCCCGTAAATCTTAATCATTCACAGCTCACTGTGCCTGATATCTGTATTATGTGGTCTGTGGCTGTCATCAGCTAAGAAGCCGAACCAACTATTCCAGGGCTCAGCCATTCATTATGAGGCTAAAACAAAAAGCAACCTTGTTCAAATGTGACTGGTTTTGTCCGCAGCCACGCCACCCACTTTGACTGGGACGATCCATTCAGATCTGTCGTCCTTCAAGCAGGTATATGGTGGTTGGATATGCTTGCCGCAAAGCTTAGCGCTGTCATTAATCAGTGAAAGTAATCCTGTTTTTTATCAGCCAGAAAACAACATTTTTGAAGTCGCAAACACTAAACCCTGTTATTTATTAGATTTCTCTCTTTCTCCAATCCCTCTCTCACTCCATTTCGTGCAAGAGAGGAGAGATGTGGTTTCATTACTCATGTGGACCAAAACAGATTGTCCCTTTTTTTTGGGTTTTTATTCACAGAAACAGCCTGTGAGAGACACCCTGGGAGACATGTGGAGTACTGGGATATAATCAAACACAGGAGCCACAGTATCCTGACTCAGCTACTACTACTACTGACAGCTGCGGTGACTCAGTCCTTTCAAAGAAACACGAACAGTAATGATTTATTACAAAATGAGTACCCTGGATCACTCAGTTTCCCTGCTGATTTCCTTAGAGGTGGTGCCACATTTCAGTGTGTCATCAGTCTTACCTGCATCAGCACAATAATGACATTGCATATTGTTCAAAGAACTGTGTGCTTTGATAATACTCACCAGAGCTAGCTCGGGTTTAGTGTCTATGAATCATGTCCACACCTACTTCCTGGATGTGGACCAGCCTTCCAGTTGGCTCCCAAATGTCTGATTGAATTGTCAACAAGTCTCTGAAGACGGCGTTCGGCCAACCTGAATATAACAAGCAGGCAACAAAATTGTTAATGTTAAAATGATGTGAATTTATGGATAGAAAGCTGAATCTAGCATTGTCAGTTCTTTAGAAATATAAAAAAGCAGCAAAACAATAAAAAATACTTACCTGAATCTAGCATTGTCAGTTCTTTAAAAATATAAAAAAGCAGCAAAACAATAAAAAATACTTACCAATTCATTGGAAGAGGCGCTAAATGTAACTCAAAGAAAAAAATAGCCTCTTTTTTTTCTTTTACTTTCACATTTTTATAACTTTTGATTAGTTGTATGCTGTCCACTTACAATACACTTGAGGGATAAAAGCAATTTCTGTCGTTACAAACTATAGAGTTTTAAAAAGCATGACATATACTGTATAAACCACATAAAACAAAATACAATATTTGAACCACAGCAAAGAAAGTATAGTTTTGCACAGTAGATCAAAATTAAAACATAATGCTCGTATAATGTACTGCCAGCAAGCAATCCCTATCTCCTCGGCTGTCAACTCAGTCATTTTGCAAAGGAGCGTGATGCTGCTTTTAAGTGTGTATGTCAAAAAAAAAAACCCACCAGGCTATGAGTCAATTTATTAAAGTGCAAATAATGTGGATATAAGTCATACTGCTTAGCAATACTTTTTCCTTCCAACTTAATCTAAACAAAGTGTTGAGCAAATTTTTCATGCCTAGAGCACTTAAGCAGTCCAATGCTTTAAGCTGAAACGACAGGCAGTTGGCTTGTCACAATGATAAGCCTGATCCACGTCTCGTCTTGGCCAAAAACCTCCATTCAACTGATCTCCCTCTAACTGTAAATACTCCCTAATTCCCTGTTTCACTTCTCCACTTTGGGCAGACTCATCTGAAGCTATTAGATTTGTCCGTATCGAGAACAGAGAGATGGAGCCGTTCTTTTCCAATCAGTCACAGCGGGTTTCGCTGAGGTTCTTTTGTTTTGGTCTGAAGACAAGCAGAGAGAGCGAGAAAAAGTTTGGAAGCACATTCTGATTGGCAAAGTGCGTCAAAACAACAGTTATTCATTTTGTTACATGAAAAACATGTTGAATTTTAACATTAGAAGCTGAATAAATGTTTTTTGTTATAAACACAAAGGAGAAACTTGTGAGTGCTTTGCAGTCTGCTACTGAAAAAAATATTTAAAAATCTAGCAAGATTTTTTAAAATCAAGTTCAAAAGGCTATTTCTACATTTTATACATAAACATGTAATTATATTCAGATCATTATAGAAAGTCTAGAGTTATTTGGTTTGGATTAAAGACAAGATGACTCACAAAAATCACAAATAATCTGAACTTGTGCATGGTGCCTGAGCCATGCCAACTTAAACCATCTGACTTTGTTACTGACTTGGTACTGCACAACCTTCTCATTTTTTGCTCTTCGTTGAATAAATATGACTTCCTACACTGGCAATGAAGGCTGCCACTGACTGTAAATCACTGCTGCAGAATAGCTGCATATGAATGCTCATAATTCACAAGAGACAAGGTTTGGAGAAAGACAGGAGTAAGAGGGAGAAATAATGAATTAAGTGCAAAAAATGAGGCAAGGAAGAAAAAAACATCTGCTCCAATAGACACCTGATAAATTTAGCTGTAATATTAAAATAAATCTGAAAGCAAATAGACACAAAAATAAGCTAGTTTGAAAGTTAAGCTATGTGTGTTTTGATGTAAAGCAGTATCTATATGGCTTTGACTGGTCTGATTTTGAAGGATTGGGAATTGAAGGATAATAAAAGTAAAGAACGGGGCTTCCTCTGCCTTATGTCCATTATGATCTGTTATCAAGGAATATTTATTATGCTTGTGAATTATGATGATTACAGGGTGAACTACTTGCTCTGTCTCTGGTAATCCAACATTTGACTGCTTCTGTATCTGAGCACACGAGCCCCAATCCAAGTCATAAAACAGCTGTGCTTCTCATGATCTCTCTGAGAGACTCTGACAAGCACATGACGTCAAATTTAAACGTTCGGGATGAGGGAAGTTGCCTACAAAAACCAGTGAATAAATCAAAATAATTAGAGAAGAATTATATCAGAACCGAGTGAACAGAAGTCGCCACAAAACTACACTGTCAGCTAGTTCGCCACTGGAAGTTAATTATGCATGGCTCGAGTTTCTCTGAGTACATTCTTGTCAGATAACAGTCTTGGGAGATTAGAATGAAATGAGAAATTAATTAAAAAGGAGCTTGCATAAAAAACACTGCAATTTTCTGCTATTGTTTTCACTGTGTAAGGCCGAAATGGAAAACAATAAATGAATAATCTAAGTGGTATGTCTCCACCGACTTGCTCTGCTCTTATTGAACCCATTAAGAAAGTTTACATGAGTGTGATAGACAATAGTGAGCACCAGACAAATAATATGGGTGGAATGCCGGTTATAACCCCACAAGTAAAGCCTGCTGTTATTGTTTTTATTTGAAAAATCTGTAGAGGATAATGCCTGACGTTTCCTTGACAGTGAGGGGTCAGTGACCTACACCTCCTTTCAGAGCTTTGGGATATGCTCCACACACAGTGGAAAAACATCAGGTGAACATATGATATGCAGGGGTAAGGGGAAATAAATGGGCAACTGCAGTGTTTTAAAATTCTGGAAATGCCTGACACAGAATACAGAGCTTTCCCATCGATGAAAAAGCTTGACTTGCACTCTATCAATCCATCAATCATAAATCAGCATAATGGTTTGTAATGTGAAACATATTATGCCTCCACCACAATCAATTTTCCCTTTTTAAGGCTTGGAGTAGCGCTGAAAATAAGTGGTTTTATTGTCCTGTTGCTTATCTTCACTGAATATGGTGTTGGTTTAACCTTCCTGATTGAGGGCAGAGAGTGTTTTCTTAAGTTTGGCATCTCTGTTAGACCTTTGGCTCACATCATGGACAAAAATGAAGAGAGTAAAGAAGAACTGGGACTGGACAAGAGAGGGAGAATGTATTGTGACAGTGACACAAACGGAGGAGCATTAGATGGGAGAAATGGTGAGGTTTCATAACCCACACATGGACACAGAAGGATCTATGAAAGAAAGGCAAGTCAGGACTCCAAACCTCATTGTGAACTCAGAGTAAGCTGCTGCTGACATTCTGAAAATCCTCACTGACTAACAGCCTGACAGGCAGTCGGACCAGGACCAGCTCTCCCGCTGCAGTTGCCTACTGCAGAAGCACGCATGGAGACAGAAAACAGAAGAGAGCGAGCAGAAAGAGAGGGAATGAGGGAGAGAGAGGTATGGAGTCCATTAGGATATTTGCAGAGTGGGGAAGATTGAACAATCCTGGCTCACTTCGCTTCCCTCCCTTTTCTCTATAACTTCTCTGCAACTTCCAACTGGGTGCCATCCACAAGAGCTCTGAACTCGTTTTTTAGTAACCATGGTCAACTCATGCAAATAGAGAATTACTTACTAGAAAAGGCACCCCACCCTATAAAGTGTTGGCTTACAACACTACAACTTGTGCAGGGCTGAATGGCCCATCTGGCTCATGGCACCGTGTCACGGATAAATTGATTACTGCTCTTCATTTATCACAACAAAGCAGTGGATGCCTGTGACAAAAGGCTGTGGTGTCTCAAGATTAATCTTCATTTGTTGCCAACCCTATCCCATTCAATTTAAATATTAATAATTCTACCAGCAAAATGGCTACATTTTGTTTTAGAAACAGCAAGATTAGTATTATTATTCAAACTGCTACCAATCAAGAAAAGCATTAAATGTCTGATTATCAGCAGACCACCAACTAAGAGTGCTAATAATTTATTTAGGTTCATTATTTCAAGACTACTGATAATTATCTTGTCATCTTGAATAAGACAAAAAAAACTGAAGGCGTTTTCAAACCGGGAGATAAACTGGACAAAATTTTAGTGGTTCTGTCACTTTTGTTTAGTATATTAATCAATATTTACACACCATCAGTTTCAACATAGTGGGAACAGTTATACATTTGTTGAGTCCTTGAGACAGTTTGTACAAAGTTCACATTTTATGCTTTGCCCAAGGAACTTTTTAGCCCACAAATAGCCAAAAGATTGATTGACTGACCCTTTACTCAAGTGTTTGCGCTCCCACCAGAGTGTTTGACACCTGCAATCTCTCACACGCAACATTCAGGAGCTGCGGGGAAAATTTGCATTTTTTTAGAAGCACATTGTGTTTGTCATACATTTATACTTTGTTTAGCAGACTGATTGCTCTGTGCAGCAATTTAGGGAAGAATTTATTTTTTTAAGATTTAAAAAACTGATTAATAGTGCTATTATTAAACTACGTATGAACAACGTGCATTAAACACTCTGTCAAAATGGCAATTAGAAAAGCTAAAACAGCATCAAACTCTCAGTGGAGTTATTCGCTTCAATTCTTGTAATTTCTCACTAATTAATAATGAAGAAGTGTTCAAACACTGACCTGTTATTTCGGCCCTATACTGCTGCATCTGATCATGTTTTTCCTTACTATCTCTATCGTTCTACCCTTCGTCTCACTCTGTCCTCCTTTAGTGTAAAGTGTGAGTGACACTAGTGCAAGAGTCCTGTAAGGCAAGGTCAGTACAAATCAGAACCAGGCGCGTACTGACTCAGCTGGCTCCTTTCTCCTGTCATTTTTTTCTCTGCTTGACGCCACAGAAAAAAAGTGAAAAAAAAACACTAAAAATAGCGATTCAGAGGCTGTGAGCCAAACAGACCCTGTGAGTGTTTTTTCTCCATGAATCCTTTTGGCCATACAAGTGGTAAAGGAGGGGGGTTGAAGTGAACTCAGAACTGATTAAGGTTGCATCAGTTTTGGTAAATTTGTAATTAATCTTTGGACTGTGGTTTGAGATAGTCCTGCAACTCTTTGGGCTCACACAACTCTCTGAAAAGCAGTTGGATCATCATAAACAATTGTAAATCAAGACTGATTCTCAAAAGTTCATGCTTTAGATGGAAATTTACCAAATGTGCAAACAGACCACAAACAGGAAGGACAAAACTTGTGCACAAACATCACAACTTCAACACACAGAACACACATCTCGCTGACAAAACAGCAATGGGTGGCAGTGAGACTCTTTTCCTTCACCAACAGAGATAACAACTGACAAACAGCAAGAAACTGGATCTTGGCACCAGAGGTACTGCTGAGAACCTTTGAATGTCAGTGTTTAGGGATGTATGTGTTCATGGTAATTTCCTGGGGAGGAGGGATACCAGAGAGGGGGAACAGATTCACGGGGGCCCGTCTGACCTTGGAATAGAAGTTGCTTCAGCCAACTTCCACAGGTCCTGTTTGTAGTTTTGGGAATGTCTTCAAAGAGGTTTTGGGATGAGAGAGACACCATGAATGAGTTTTTAAATTGAGATACTCTAATCTTACCTTACATGGAAATAAAAATCAAGTGAATAACAAAAAGATGGACAATCTCCTGCCCAGTTCGAAATAATCTTGATTTCATGAATTGCGTTAATTTTTTAAACTTTTTTTATGAGCAACGCATCTAAAGGGGTAAACTGTCAATTTCATATTGCACTTCCACAAATAGTAAGTGGAGTCACATGAGAGATAAATCTAAGAAAACACAGCAAAAGTTTAATTCATAATACTCAAGGCAAATTCTGGACAGAATTAAACTGAAGGAGGAGTTTATCAAACACTGCAGAGATCGCAGAGGCTTCCTTTGGAATAAACAGACTTCTGGTTGACCAGCACACGTACACAGAACTTTGTGGAAATGAGGAGTCATAACCTGAGACTAAAGACGTTATCAAGGATACTTTTTTTCAAATAATTGGACAGCTTCCTCCAGAGTCACGAGAAGCATTAAATAATCAATTTTTCATTAGTCTTTTAACAAAATTAATTAAATTGAAGTATTAAAAATGGGATCTTTTGGGTAAAATTAATCAAATCTTTCAGATTTTTCAGTGTTTTTTACACACATCAGAGCACACAATATTTCTACAACGGTACAATGCACTCGCTTTTTGGTCTTATTTTAACAACGGTTTTTCATTAATACATCTTAATGGAAACTATTTCTCTTTGTCTGACTAATAGAAGTCCAAAAAAAATCCCTGCAGGACCTTGAGCTCAGCAAAAGGTTAAAATAAAAGAGTGTTACTTTCAGACCTGTGCCTGTTATGTTCTGTTTTTAAAATCATTTTTCTTTTTCGCCCTCTCTCCCTCTTTCTCTCTATGCAGTGACCTACTTTCTTAAACACTGTATCTGGTGCTATGCTACTATATTTTCTCTGATATACGGTACACAATACTTTATATGCTTAACAGCTGTGTTCATATTGCCTTTTGGTAGCTGCGCATTAGTGTGCATGTACTGATTCATCATTTAATAAAGTTAAGCTGATCAAAGTCAGAATGAAAAAGCACCTGGATACTAAGTGCTGCGTGGGCCAAGTCTAATGCGATGTTTACAGGCCTGATTCCCAGAGAGTGCAGCTGCAGATTACCCAGACATGCCAGAAAGAAAACATGGTCTCAACAGTGAGTGCTTTTTTAGAATGTTTTTCAAGACTGACATTTGTGGAGAATAAGATTTATCAGAGTATGTAATTGTGTTTCTCCTAAGCCCTCACCTCTGCTCCATACTTTTCAGGATGACTTTTCTGGCAATTACAATTAAACAAATTCCAATAGCTGTCAGTACAATCGAGGCTCGAGGCTCTTGTTGCTGTTCCACTGTGCAGGCAGTAATAAATTGAGATGAATCCACTGTTTTTTTGGTCATCTGATTTGGTCATTAGGGATACTCTTTAGACATTACAACATACCTAGAAGAAAGATGCTGGGCATTTCACAGCCCTTCAAATCTTGACTGCAAATCTTCGATCTCTTCATCCATAACATTGTGTACTCTTGACAAAGATAATATATAATCTGTAATGGATGTGCTAACAAAGAGAACTCGGCGGCATAATAGTTTTAGAAAAATTAAGGTCTTCAAGTGGAAGTTAAAGTTTGCATCTTTGTTGCACACAAGTCATAACAGCAGTTAGCATAATGTTAACTAACTTCACCTAAAACAGAGACAACATGCTGTGAACAGCTAGCTATTAAACTCTGTCTAAAGACGCTTTTTTTTGCCAAACAGTCAAAAACTTTTATAAAATGGCCAAACATAAAGCATGCACAACACAAGACATTAGTTAGTAAGCTAGGTAATGTTACTTACTACCGTTAGTCCTGCAGAAATTAAGGCCAACTTGATGTCAAGTCGGACTCTTGCCAACTATGAAAGTCAGTCTAACATTAAGTATTGTCTCTTGTGTGGTCACTCTCTCTTTTTTCTCTTCTTGGAAGCTCCACGGTCTGGACATCAGAAAATCTTCTCCTCACGGTTGTACAAATCTACGGAAGCCCTAAGCGGACATGGTCTAATTTTTTTTTTTTTTTTTTTTTTTTTTTTACAAGCCGTTTATCTCGTTATCTAAACGAACTTTGTTTTTTCGAGATAACAAGAAATTATCTCGTTATCTCGAGAAAACGGCTTGTAAAAAAAAAAAGAACCATGTCTGCTTAGGGCTTCCATACAAATCTCCTGTGATATGGTGTAAAAAGGAATAATTCCCAGTGCACCCAATTGTCAGCTAGCCCACGGCTTTTAGGGTTACTTCAGGGACATCCGTAAACCATAGAGCAGGCTCTAACCAGCCAAACCTCCCAGTCCACAAAACAGTGGAAGAACCACAAAAAAAAAAAAAAAAAATTAAACAGAGATCTTATGTAAATCAGTTTGAATATTGTGTGATATAGGACTTTATTGCTTATAGTAAGAGAGTGTTGAGAAAATGTTTTTTTTAGAATTTATATTGCAAATAAGCAAGAGTAGGCTAAAGTAAAGGAGATATTGTGTTAAACTGAGTGTACTGGCTACGTATTTGGCAACTTTTTAGAGGTGACCCATTTATTGTAAGGGTTCAAGAGGTTTCCAGTATCATGATTACTGGAACATCTGATGAATGGGATGTATGACTCTCAATCGGTCCTTCCAGCTCACCACCACTGTCTCACTGACTCAATTTACAAGACTTACGCACACACATACACACACATTCACAAATATAGTGCACAAACAAGAATTTCAAATTAGGTTTACAGCTCTTTCAGGGAAAAGACTCTGCTCTGGACAGGTTTCTCCCAGATTTTGCAGCTAAAGAACCTGCCAAGTATATGCCTGTTGAAGCTGGACCTGGGCCAACATCAGCTGAGGAGATTGTTTTGGGCCATGTGTGTCACTGTGTAGTAGCCTCGAAGTACATGTGCATGTGTGCGTCTCTGATTATTTGGAATTGTGTGAGGTTAGTAAAGGAGTGGGCAGCAAAAGCACTCTTGGGACAGCAGGCTGTAAACACAGCTGTGTGTTGAGGTGAATGTGTGAGTGAGAGGAGCAAGATTTTTTCTTTTTTTTTCCAGGCAAGACTATAAGTCAGCTATGATCCTCAATTAGGTAGATGACCAACAATTCTTAGAATAACAGGATGAATATACATTACATTCACCTCCTCTCATCATTTGAACTGTACAATTAATCCTCAGCTGACTACAAATGAAATATCTTATATTTATAAAATACAACAAATTTTCAAAATGATTGTAATCAAAATGTGCAATTTATCACCACCTCTTGTTTCAAAAGAAGTCGAGTATGATTCACCGCTGCTGGAGGAGCATCCGTCCCTTTTTCATGCACCTTGTCAATTTCGCTGTCCAGGAACTTCTACATAGAACAATAGCAGAGAAACACTGCAGGGCTGTGTATGATGACCAAATGAGGCAGAAATTCCCAGCAGCTATGCAAACATGCCTGTGCGCCACATGAAATAAACATTTTGCAATTGTTCAGCTACATCAACATCATATGCCTTTATATGAGCTGGAAGATGTGAATCCACTGCTGACTGCATCTTGGCTCGATCACAGGTTTCTTCCAGACCACTAAAAACTAACCTTTAGGCTACTGTATCTTGTAACAGAAAAATGCTTTTCCCACGACTTTACCCAAGGTTGTCAATGTTTTTATTGTCCTTTTTTTGCCTGTTTTGGTTTCCAAAATTTTAAACTATGTTGGTAATCAGTATTTTCACTTTAACATGTTATGTATACAGAATGTAGGGCTACCATTTAGTTTTAATAGTGAATGTGAATATTTGCTGTTCTTTCAAGCTTTATGGTGACCGTTATTGGATGTAAGTCTGTGTGCCCTGGCTCACTGCCCTCATACAGTATGGTCTGCTGTGAATCAGCCAAAAGCCAAGTCTACCCCTCTGTTTAGTAATAGCTTTTTTAAAAATGACGCAAGTGATCTCAAGCTCCTCGGAGTTGCCATTCACAGCCAAGATAACTGGTACACTGTTAAACTTTAACTACTTTTCTTCTACTTTTCAGTTCTTTCCTCACAGTCTTGGTTTGAATTTTTAAAAAAGATGAAGTCTGACTCCAGTTTGTCAAAAGAGATCAGTAGGAATTTATTATTTGCTTTAAATACATGTACAGTCCTTCTTTTTCTGCCATTACTTCACTGATCAGTCACTGGCAGTCATCTCAAACTGAACTTGAAATGGAGGTCCTCCAACACAGAGATGTTTCTGAAACAGCATAATTAGGAGTCAGGAGCATGTTGTGCTGAAATTAGGCTCATGGCATGTGTAGCTTTTAGCTGCAGTCGCAACTTTGTAACTGGCCTTTTTTAGGGCTACTTTGAAGAAAGAACAGAGGTAGAGGCCATCTTTCTAAAACAAGAAAAACATCCAATTACCCTAAAAGATTAAAAACAGGCCATGATGATAAATACACATGGAAGAACTTCACAACTTTGCTACACAAGCCAGTTGCTAAAACTGGGTCTCAATGTCGAGAGAAAAGAAAGAAGGTGCAGATGATGAGTTAAACACATGGAACCTGAAAACACCTCATCACGTTGGTGACAATCATAACTGAATCATAGACATGAAATGCAGAGTACAGAGAGTTAACGTGGAAAATAAATACTGCACCGGTTGCTGAATCTTTGTACATTCATCAGGGCTCATGCATTCAGGTTTTTGCTTCCTACTCTTCCGGCTCATGTGCTACATTGCCACTCCTGACACTCTTCTATGAGATTCCCAGCCTTTTCTCCGCATGCTATTTTTTATTGTGCTGAGATGTAGAAGTTCACAGTAAAATGCATTTAAGTTATTGACTGATGTAACTGACATTGGGAAGCACTTTCTTTCAAAGACACAGAGGTGATCAGCAAATTGAGTTGTCCCTGAATAACAAAGGGAATGTGCTGTTGTGCATAACTGCAAACCACATCAGAGTGCTAACCTGCTGAAGAAGCAGGCGTTTTGATTAATCACAGGTTTTTTTATCCAATTTCTGTTTTGGATTTGGGATGATCTACACTTTGACAAGAAAAAAAAAGAAAAATCATTAAGGTAAAAACACAACATAGTGTGAGCTATGTTTGGTTTCCTACTGCTGAAATGTGGCAGTAAGTCCTGTTTTTTATATAAATAATGCTAAAAACACTTAAGTCTCCCTCTCACTCACATCAGAACTGTCACAAGAGTTTCTGAAAAATCTAGGAGACACATACAGTACATAGTGTAGCCCGCATACATACAAATATACATATATGCAAATACACAAAAACAATAACCTCTCCATGTTGAATAATGGCATTTCTGGAACCGAAAACATAATTTTATATAAAAATATATAAAAATAAAAGTAAAAATCAAAGAAATGTCATCTGAATCAATGAGAAAAACAATAATCTCCATTGCTCTTTCACTATATGATGCATTGGCAATTCAATGAATCAGTGTCTTTGTGAACACAGACCTTTTTTATGTCCATGGGGTTCACACACATGTTCAAAGGCCATTTCAAAAGCAGCCACTAGATGAGTTTAATACTGGGGTGTAAAAATGTCCACAGACACAAAGAGAGGAACAAGGCCCTTAGCTCTCTGGCCAGCCAGTGAGTTAACATGAAAACTACACATCTATCTATCTGTCTATCAATCTATCTATCTACACACTAAGGGATCTCTGACTGCAGGGCATGGTAAGTGCGTGTTCCCATGAGGAGGTCCGATCACCTCTTAACCCTGTTCAGTTCATGGAGACCTGCGTCACTGTTGACATTGAAGTTTGGGCTGGTCCTGTCAACCCAGGCACATGTTCCACTTATGTGTATTCCTGTTAACAGAGTCAAACAATGGGAATACTTTGAATAATTAAAAATACTCTACCAGGAGAAGGTTAAGAATGTTTTTGTGGGCGTGTTTATGGTCCAAAATTCATATGCTTGGACTCCTAAAACAAATGTCACTATCTGGACATTTGTGAGAACTTCATTCTTATGTTGAAAACAATGTTGTCTGAGAATGACAGTACAACTGACACCTCCACTTGCTTTCCTTTGTTTTGTAAAAAGAACAACCAAAAGGATGCTTTATCATGCTTCTCTCAGATTGGCTGTCTTTAAGTTCTTCTTTAAATAGTTTTTCTAATTTTTCCATCATATTCTCATCTCGTGATCAGGACTCTGGTCCAGAGAGGGCTCCCTGGTGCTGATCATTGATGCTGAGGGCCCTTGATTGACTCCAAAGGGAGAAACAGCTGGAGATCGAGCTGCCAGAGGTGACAGAGATGGGGAAAAGCTGGGGGACATTGCTGCTGATGAAATGGACCCCTCATGACTGATAGGGGACCTGCGAAGCGAGGCCAAGTGGGGGAATGTCCTTCCAATCACAGGTACCTTGGGGGGAACTGACATGGCCCCTGGGTGAGCCACTGATGTGATGAGTGGTGGAGGGTCAATTCTAGGTTTAGGATCCATTTTGTGCTTGGGCTGGAACGGTTGGCGAGGGTTCTGGTTCTGCTGGGCACTTTCGTCTTTTAGTCTGGCGATCTCTGTGAAGACATTAGCCAGAGGCTGGAACTGTGGGCACCAGTTGAGAAGGTAATCCCAGTTATAGCTTCCACGCAGCTCCTCATCACTGGCAACAATAGCTGTGAGGGAACCATCGACTGAGGGTTTACCATCCTCGGGGAAGGCGTAATCCTTGGGGAGGGAAATGTTAAGTCCACGGCCTACTCCTAGATACCCACCTCCCTCATCTCTATAGACTGGGAGCTGGCCTGAGAGCAAGGTTCCACTTAGACTGCCTCCCAGTTTCTTTCCTTTGAACCAGGTGCTGCCTTCCAAAGCTGCAGGCTCACAGGAGATATCTGAGAGCTGATCAGCATCCTGCTGAATTCCAGAGTCTGGTCCTCTGGCAGAGATGTGCTCTTGCATGGATGAGGTGATTGAGGCCACACGGGGGTACTCATTTATCATCCTGATCTCATCATCCTCTGCTGCCTCAGCTGACCCTCTTCCACTGGAGTGAGAGGGATCCAGAGAGCCCCCTCTAGTATAGGGACCACCACCAGCTCCACCCTGATCTCCAGCGTAGCCTGGCAAGGCCTGGTGGTAGATCCTCTCACCTCCTGGTCCCGAGTTGCAGTCATCCAATTTCTGCAGAGCAGTTCCAGAGGCAACAGTTCGGTTTCCTGCTTCCTGACCCTTCTTCCTCCTGCGTGACTTGACAAGGAACACAACCACAGCCATGACCACAAGCAATATGATAAAACCAAGAGACACAGCGATGATGCTAATCAGCAGGATGTTGACATCAGGAGCCAGGCCAAAGTTGGTGTTGGTGACATCGATGACAACCTGGGCTGTAGTGGTACGAGATGCATCGAGAGGACTGTGAGCTTTCACATCCAGAGTCATCAGCCTGGTTTCCCGTTTGGTTCGGCCTGAACCGCTGCTACTACTGCTGCCTGAACCATCCATCTTCAGGAAAATCGCCCCAGTGGTTTTGTTTACATCAAAGAATGGAGAGCTGGTAGGAAAAGAATAGAGAACAATACCATCCACCCCTCCATCTTCATCATTTGCCTGGACCTGGCCAATGATCTGGCCTTTCTTAGCTCCCTCTGGGACTTCAAAGGAGAACTCAGAGGACGTGAAGAGTGGGTCATACTCATCCTCACCTGTAACAAACACTTGTACAGTTACAGTGGCCGAGTGGTTCCCTGAATCTACTGCTACTGCTACAAAGTTAAAGGAGTTGATCTTTTCAAAGTCAAAGGGAATTCTGCTTCTGATTTCTCCTGAGTTCTGGTCCACAGCGAAGCTGTCTTTTCCCAAACCAGACCGCTCCATCATATAATAAGTCAGTTGACCAAAAACCCCTGTGTCATGGTCAATGGCATGTAGAACAGTCACAGCTGAGTTTGCTGGTTGGTTTTCTCTGATGGTGGCTGTTAGGACTTCAACAGGGAAGAATGGATGATTGTCATTCACATCTTTGACTTCAACAACGACGGGAGCCAGCGTAAAGTGACCCTGACCGTCTGTAGCCTGGATGATGACAATATGTGTGGACTGGTGCTCACGGTCTAGTGCTCGTTGAAGGCGTAAGGCTCCAGTCCACTGGTCGATGCTGAATAAGTTCACCTCATCGCCAGAGCTGATTGTATACTGGACCTCAGCGTTGGGAGTTGAGTCTGGGTCTGGCAACAAGACAACAACAGAGCACAATGAGTTAACTAAGAGATAAATAAAGGAATACAGAAAAAAAAGAAAGATATCTGGACAGAAAGTGAAGACTCTTTCCCACCTGTAGCTGTCAGTCGTATGATCTCAGTCCCAGCATCAGCTCCCTCACTCAGTGATACAGTATATTCTGCTCTGCTGAACACTGGAGGGTTGTCATTCACATCGCCAATGGTTATCACAGCAGCAACACTAGAACTCCTTTGGGGCACACCGCGGTCTGACACCACCACAGTGAGGTTGTAAAGGGGTTTGGTTTCAAAATCAAGCCCCTCAGCCAACAGCAGGGTCCCAACTGTCTGAAAGCCCCGCCCCTCCAAGAACCGAACGCTGCTTTCAATCTGGAATGCATTTCCTTCATTCCCATTGGCAATAGCAAAGTCAAAGCCACAGTTTTCTCGAGAGAGGTCACTGTCAAAGGCCTCAAAAGTCAGAACTGTTGATCCTGGGATGGTATCCTCAGACACTGTAGCCCTGCAGAAGGAAGAAATAACATATGTAAGAACAGCTGTTGAAGCCACACCAAAATACATCCAGATTCTAATGAATGTAGACTGACCTGTACTCTGATTGATGAAACACAGGTGCATTATCATTGACATCAGAGATTTGGACCTGGACTGTGGTGAGGGAGGAGAGTGAAGGAGAGCCTCCATCACGAGCTTCAATAACAATACTGATTGATGGACGTTCAATGTCAAACTCAGCTCTGTGATTGATGAACAGGGTTCCTGGTTGCAGAAGGCAATAAAACAATGTCAGACATTGCCATAAGGAAAGTTACTTTTCAAAATACAATGAATTGCACTCTACTTTCTTTTTTAAACTAGAGCTAAACTATACCAGAAGGGAAGCCAGACTTGTTTACCATTTTTGGGGTCAATGTAAAAACCCTCTTGGGTTGATGACATCACTCTGTAGGTGATCTTTCCATTATCTCCAGAGTCCCTGTCAGTTGCTGTTACCGTGACAACTGCACTTCCTGGTGGCGTGTGCTCAGGAAGGGTTACCTGAAGAACAGAGATATTAATAGAAATTATAAATTATTAAAAAGGCAAAAGAATCAAATGGGCTAACAACAGAGTGCATAAACACTGACATAAAATGCCAAAACTAATTGTGAGAAGGTCAAAAGGCACTAAACTCAGAGGAGAAAATTGCATTTTATATTGTAGTTCCTGCTTTTCCTGAGCTTGTGCTAATATTGATGTCATTTCCTCAGACAGAGAAGAAAATATTAAACAACCTCATTTCTGCAAACACTCCACAGTCAATTTTAGGCAGTTAACTTTTATCACCCCCTGTGTGTTCATGTTGGGAATGCACATGTGCGTTTTTTACAGTGTGTGTATGAGTGCAATTTTCGCCTTCAGGATGAAGTAGTCTATTAGATGGAAACAGCTTCTGAAGTAATCCAGTTCCCTATCAAACTTTATAAGGCGCGAAGAAATCAGAGATTTAAACATGGAGATGTCCTCACGTAGCAGGGAGCATGCAATCGACATTTTCTTTCTGCACTGCTGTTATGGTGTAATTTTTTTTAGTAAGAATGAACATCAGGCAACTGTTTTTTTAAGGTGTAAGTATGATTTTGTGTAAAAACAGGTTGACATTAACACACATTTATTTGGCGCCATGAATGTAATTAATGTACAAAAAAAAGCAACACCACAATGATTTCTGTGCTATCTCACCTGATAGAGATCATGAGTAAATGTCGGTGTATTGTCATTAATATCCTCCACCAGTATCGTAATGTTAGCCTCAGTTTGGTGCTGGCTGTCCGTTGCTCTGACAGTCAGGGTGTACCATGTCTTCTCCTCAAAGTCCAGAGGAGCAGTGAGTGCTATGCCTCCACTGTAGCGATGAATACCAAATTTGCCTGAGGCTGTTGGGTCCAGCTGCAAGGAGTATGACAGGGCAGGGCTGGAGTCGACATCATTACCCGTCACAAGAGTGATCTCTGTGCCAATCAACATATCTGATAGAGGGAGAGAGACTATATTAAAAAATGTTTTTATACAGACCCATACATACTCTATTTGGTGACATTTTTTAATGTACGTTTAAAGTACTTGCTGTAAATTGGTCTAAACACGTTACAACCACAAGTACAAAAAACGTGAGAATTTAAGTGCTTACTCTCTGGGATGCGAACCTCCTGAGGCAAGGGAATTGTGGGACTGTTGTCATTCTGGTCAACAATGATCACTGTCAGTGTGGCTGAACCAGCCAATCGTGGACTTCCTCGATCTGTTGCTGTAACTACCAGCCTGTGAGTGAGAAGAAAAAAGTTAGATTGTTCAAGAGTCTTCCTGTCTCTTATCACAGGAAGACCTTTGCTTATACCTGCAACAGACTATGCAAACCTTCTCACCAGCCATCTAAATAAAAATGAGAGAAGATGATTCATGATATGTTACATCTGAACTGTTCGTCCTATACATTTTTCTTCTCTGTATGAACATTATGTGCAGCAGCGCAAATAACAAAGATAAAACAGGTAATATACAATGATTCACCACAACATTAAAATCACTAACAGGTGAAGCCAATCAAATTGATCATCTAGTCTCTGCAATGTTCTGCTGGGAAATCTTAGGTCTTGGCTTGTGGATGTCACTTGGCATGCAGCACCTGCTCAAGCAGACCAAGTAAATCCTCCAAATTCTCTAGATCACAATCTGATTAAGCATTTTATGATGCACTGGAACAAGTCCGATTGGATCCACCATTGCTGGATTTGGCTTTGACTCATCAAAGCATAGAACATAAGATCTCTGGGGTGTCCTGTGTTGTCTGGCATCAGGGCACTGGTGGCAGATCCTTTGAGTCATGTGGTTTGTGAGGTGGGGCCTCCTTGGTTCGGACTTGTTCCCACAGATGCTCGATTGGATTTAGATGTGGGAAATTGAGAGGCCAGATTGCTGCGTTGAGCACTTTTTTTTTCAAGGTATTTACTTCACCTGTCAGTGGATTTAATGTTGTGGCTGATCAGTGGCATATCTATCCTCAAAATGTGCACATGGATTGGATCTTTGTGAGGTTTGTTCAACCACGGATCTATTCTCACTTGGTCTGGGTGAAGATTTCACGGTCCATGATGGCCGCCGTGGTGATGCTTCCTGTCATCGGGTCGATCTTAAAAAGACCACTCATGCCTGATGACTGGATGGAGTAGGTCACCTGACCATTTTGGCCCTGATCCACGTCTTCAGCAACCACCTGGAAGAAGTTAAAGTGGAACAAGGAAAAAGGGAGAATAATGAGAATTTATCATTTCTCTTAGCAAAACTCCAATAGACCAAATACTGATATGATTTTGTGTTGTTTATTGTGCAAATTTCTGTATGGCACTACCTGTATGATTGGCATTTCATATCCCTGTGCTTCTCTCATGTAGGCCACATAATTCTGCAGCTGGAAGCGAGGAAGGTTGTCATTGACGTCCTGAAGAATTAAGTTGATAGCCATGAAAGATGTGGAGGACACAGTTTCAGCCTTCACAACTAGCCGCAGTCTCGGAGTGTCTTCAAAGTCCAGACCCTTGGAGCTCTGCACCCTGATTTCACCTGGATGAAACACAGATTTGAGTGGAAAATAAGAACCAAGAGGTGATCAAATGGTAGATAAAACTCATTTGTTTGCATTTGCAATTTTTTCAATCTGTAAATAAAACCTGAGTTCTAATATTGCTAAAAAAAGCTTGTGTTTTAGTATGACATGAACCTGTTAAGGAGCTGATGGCGAAGGCCTTATTCCTGTTCCCACTGAAGAGGCTGTAGCTGATACCGTTGCGTGTGCCATCTGGGTGTTGAGCCTGAGCCTGAGCCACAGTTGTGCCTGAAATGTTGAAGTAGAGCAAAGAAAATATTCCTTAACTGTGACAGCATTGTGATCTGCAAAGCGTATAGAAAAACAAAAAGACTGAGATGATTATTCCCTATCCATCCCTAAATATATTTAGCAAGTTACATTATAAACAAACCCAGATTCTTCTTAGACATTGTCTCGAGAATCATCCATTTCACCGCCAGCACTGTGACCAGTGTCTTTGAGTTACAAAAATAAAAACGCTTTTAATTTTTAGACTAGCGTAAGGGAGATCAGTAAAATGGCTGGTGGAACTGGGAAATTAAAAAGGAGCCTGGAAATTGTAAAGCAGAAAATAGGGTTGTTAAGCTTTACTGTATGAAAGTCAGACCTTTTACGGCGTTCTCCTGTATGCTGACATCTCTGGCATTCCTGGAGAAGCGAATGCCGTTGTACTCCACCTCCTTCACGTAAATCACAACCACTCCCTGTGCAGATTGAGCTGGACTGCCCTGGTCCATGGCCTCCACTATCAGGGTCCTCTGAGCCTGAGTCAGACCCCCCAGTGACTCAGTGGCCTGGATTTCCCCAGTCAGGGAGTTGATGCTGAAGCCCTTCACTGGTGTTGCGAAACGGTAAAATACAGAACCATTAGCTCCAAAGTCCTTGTCCTCAGCCTTCATGGTGGCTAGAACCCGCTGAGAACGCCTGCTGGACACTTCAATGATCAGCGGATCCTGGATGAAGAATGGAGTGTTGTCGTTGATGTCTAGGATGGTCACTGTCACCTAAAAGGAAAAAGTAATGTGGGTTAAGTTCCAAAGTTATGGGCATAAAAACGTATTTAAATTAAGTGAGGTACCATCAAAATCTGACCATTCATTTACCTGAGCTGAGGTGTTCCTGGGTGCAGCAGGTGAAAGGTCAACAGCATACACCTGGAAACTGTATGATGCTACTTTTTCACGGTCCAGAGGTGCTGATGTGGTGATAACCCCAGTGTTCTCATCCACAGTAAAAGCTCCATGTGCTTCTCGGCTGAGGAAATACAGAACCTTCCCATTCAGGTCATCATCAGCATCTACTGCAGACACCTGGAAATAGATAAATACGTTTTTATTTTTAAATGAATTATTGATATTTAAGGACATGTATGCGGACAAAAGACATATTTTGATTCTCTGATCATCTATGAAAACTCCCATTTCTACTTACCTCCAGAACTCGGGACCCCTCAGCAGCATCCTCTGATACGTCAACAGAGTAGCTACTTTTGCTGAAGACGGGGTTGTTGTCATTGACATCCAGCACTTTCACCCCCACCGTGACAGTAGTGCTGAGAGCAGGGCTGCCTCGATCCGTGGCCACAACCTCCAGAGTATACTCAGCCCTCGTTTCCCTGTCTAGACCACGTGAGGTGGAAAGAGCACCTGTGCTGATGTCGAGGTGAAAATCTCCATCGGGGTCCCCAGCTGGATGCAAAAGTTCATGTGGCAAAAGAAAAGAAAAAATTCTTTAAACATTTTTTTGGATTGAGTGTTAATATAACTCAGGAAAAAAGGGAAGAATCTGTGCCAATTCTGCACTTAAGTTAAAGTTTTAATGTGCTCCAGATACTCGGGTTGAATATATGATAACTGAAATAAGACAGAAGAATGTCAGGAGCGAGCCTAGGGAAGCTGTATGCAGATCTGAGCTTTCAAATGGAGCTTTGTCAAATGCAATATATCGGTCCAAGTGCTGAAAAATTCCCTCTAGCATGCAAACCTCATGGTTAATATGAGTAGCTTTTAGTCACAATCATCACATACATATACATAGTGCCAACTGTCAACAATCTTTCAACAATCTGTAAATTTGAACTTGATTATTTTAAACCAAAAATGACAAAAAATACTCTGTAAGATACTGTTTCAGCCAGCTAACCAGAACAGTGCTTCTCACCAGTGATCCTGTACTCCAGTTCTCCACCAGGACCTGAATCAGGGTCTGTGGCCTTCAGAAAGCAAAGCTCCACAGGGGCCTGGTTCTCCGGCACCTCCAGCCCGTACCATGGCTTTGCAAAGACTGGAGCATTGTCATTCACATCCTGCACCTCCACACGCACTATGGCCTTGGCAAAGTTCGGAGGCAGCCCTCCATCCCTGGCATACACTGATGAAAGAGGGAAATTGTTACATTGTTGAGATTTTGGGCCCAATGCAAAAACTTGTGATTATTTGTGGAAATTAATGGGCTTAGGCTCAGTTGGTAAATAACAGCTCTAATAAGCAATACATATAGCTGTACCAGTGAGAATGTAGTGGTCCTGTAGCTCTGTGTCCAGTTCCTTTGTGGTGGTAATGACTCCTGTCACAGGGTTGATGATGAAGCCCTCTTCTGTCACACCTCCATATGTTACTTGGCCATTGGAACCTGTATTAAAACACAAGTCAGTCAAATAAAAATCAATGCTGAGGGAAACTTTGAAACAAGCAATAAAGAAAATAGGTTAAATCCAATGTAGTGCAGCAGTTATTAGAATGAATCCAAAGCTGCAATGAGCTGCTGGCGAGATTGACTGTAACCACACATTTTCACTTGCATTAGTTTTTGGTTTGGTTGAGACTGATGATGTGGTTTCTCATAACCATTTTTACATCTCTCATTAAGTTCTCTGGCCTTGCTATTTGAAGTATATGTACTGTTTATAGGCAATATCCCCTGTTACTTATTTCTGCATCGAATTTTTCACATCTTTCTTCATTTTATGCTTTAATATCTTGTTGTCCTACATCTATCTGTCTTGAATTTATTTATATTATAATTCTTACTTGCAGAAACAAGATAAAATGTGTTCCCATGTAGACTAATGTGAAATCTATATTTAGAATACTTTAATATTTAGTAGAATTAACAAGCAGAAAATCTTGCAAAAGATTTGTGTTTTTTCCCCCATTACCTGAATGACCACTATTTGCTTAAATAAAAAAGGTGTGTTTAAAGTGGATTTTTGTGTATCTACGTATTATCTTGGGGTTTTGTGACACCCAAATTTCCCAATATTAAAAGTAAACATTTCAACCAACCTTGATCCCTGTCAGTGACAGAAACTCTCAGTACAGTTGTTCCTGGTCCTTTGTTTTCCATAACCTGGGCCTCAAACTCTGCGCGCTGGAACACTGGAGCTTCGTCGTTGACGTCAATCACTTGCACAGACAGCACCTGAGATGTGGAAAGCTGAGGTATCCCATGATCCTCTGCTACAATGGTGAGATTGAAAACCTCTTGCTCCTCCCGGTCTAAAGCTTTAAGGATGGAGAGAGATCCTACAAAAGGGAAAAAATGAGCAGTGAGAGCGGAAACTTTCCAGGTTACTTCACTTAAAACCTCTAGTCTCAGTTTATTTTTTGTCTTGAAATGATTGTGTAGTTGCGTTCGCTGTGTTTTTGGATCATTTTTGTGAACATGTAATCTTGTGTACCTGAGAGAGGCAGTATTTGTATGCCCTGTGCACCAGTAAAAAGTAAAGTAAAGTAAACAAAAGCCTCACAGCTTTGCTTTATGAGAGTTTCCACAGTAAGCAGGAGACCACAGTTACTTCATAACAGCTTTTCTATTCTGGCACTTCAGTGTGAATCAGTGTACTGCAGTACTTTATCAGTGAACATGTATGATTACTTCATAGCATTAGCACACAGGCATGCAGGAAAACACAGGCAGAATCTAGATTACAATCTCGAATTATATAGCTGCCCACACATATTATCTGATAAACTTCCTTGAAATTTGCTTATTTTTTCCTTTACAACATCTGTTAGCATCAGTTAAGGTGTGTTTTATATAATTTGAGCTGGTATAGATAGTGTTTTAGTTACTCCTTTACTCAGAACTACCATGAGGGTCAGTGAAAGTAAGAGGAAACATGAGTGTGTGTGTGTGTGCAGCAGTGTACAAGTTAGGCTGGATTGCTGTACCTGTAATTTAAAAACACTACAGCATGCCAAACACATTCAGCATGTACTGACTGCTCTGTGAAGCGGAGGCTTGGATGCTTCTGTGAGATTTTGCTTGCTCCCATGTTTCAGTCAAATGCAAACAGATGCAAAACATTTACTGTGCTATTTCATTCTACCCCGTAGCCAATTTGGTGTTACTGATACAGTGTCGGCATATATGATAAAGGTGCTCTTAACCTCTCTGCACTAGCTTTGCTCAGACTCACATTAAACTTTATTTAAATGCTACCGAAGTTCTCAAGGTTCCCAAAGATACGAAATATGTCATGCTTAAGTTCAGGGAAATGATCATAATATACTGCACAAGGCAGTAAGATATTTTCATTTACTGCAGTGCTGCAGCCATAAACATGGCATCTAGGATTTCACTACTTCACCTATGCACAAGTACAACACAGGTCTAACAAGAGCACAACCACATTTTATCTATGTTTTCAAACTCCATGAAAAATGTGAAATTTTGTCATAACTAGCAACTGACTTCTTGAGTTTTAGCCAAAAACATGCTTTATGAGTTCACAGTCATCTTAACTTTTGCCCTTTGACCACCAAAATTCTAATCCCTTCATTCTTGTATCTAAATGGACATTGTTGCTTAATTTTAAAGTATTTCCTCAAAGCTTTCTTGAAATATGGCATTCACAAGAAGGGAATATACATATGTTGGACAGGCAGTCAGCCTGAAAACTTTAAACCTCCAGCCTTGGAGGTCAGAGATATAAAAACAGTGCACAGTCTGAGCTTACTTCCTAACTGACACTAGTCTTCTGCTGTAATCAATCTGCTATCAACAAAAAAAAAATGTCTTGCTTGTTTGTGTTTCTTTGAGCCAACTGCAATTGTCACTGGCAATGCTAAGCCCAGCATGCAACGCAGTGCCTCATAGTAACGAGCAAATGGCTGAAGGGGAGGAGAATGCCAACTGGAAATAGTCCCCAATGGTAGACTTAAACCAACAGTTTACAACCAGTGAGTCAGACTTTAGCAAACACACTGACTCAAAGTTGTTAATGTCTAAGTGTGCCATCATTACACTGCAAAATAACAATAACAATAAGCTGCCATGGCTGAACTGCCAAAATAGAGCAAAATGAGGATATGTCATACAGCAGTGACTCTGATGAGGCAAATCCTTTTAAAGTTGCACAGATTTAAACTTTGGCATCAGAGTATCAATCATTTTTTCCAAAGCAATCTATATAATTCCAGTATGGATATCATTAAGGCTTTGCTTTATTCTAGCTTGTGGTGAATGACTGAAAGGACACATAAGAAACATTAGCTTTAAAGTGGTAAAGCACTAGCAGTAAAGTAGCTGTAGTAGGGAGTAACAGAAATCTCATGTTGGCAGTACAGACATATAAATTATAATCAGGCTAATGATACCCCCCACATTAGCCAAGCAGTTTGGTAAATGTCTTCTCAATGCGATGCTAATCTGCTATTACAGCTATTATTAACCACAAGCTTAACGCCACACAGTCAGAGAAACAAACCAGAGGTGAAATCAACCCCCGCTAATACACCAGACACTTGACAGTAATGAAGTAAAGACTTTCACCCATCTGGAAGCTGCATTAAGTGTCCGTCTTATGGTTCTTAATCCCGTCTCAGCAAGTTCTACGCACACCCACACCACCCAGCTCAGATGATGGAGAGATTACACATA
>JAPZDY010000006.1:12726880-12744867 GCA_029783645.1 Ctenochaetus hawaiiensis | reverse complement strand
GTCTCACTAACTGCTACCGTACAGTGATATATATTCCCTTTTCTCTCTGTGTGATTTGATGCAGCTGGCTCTCATCAAATCTCATCTGGGAGCATTTGATTCCAAGGTGCCTGTTTCCCCTCTGTCTAATCTCAGTGTTGCACAAGCAGGGCGCAGGCGAAATCTAAGGCAAGCACTCCCGCTGTAATTAGCATCCTTTTCCTTTCTGAAATCACATCACATAAAAACACCAAGCTCAAAGCTTCGCAGTCAAAGCAAACCACCACCCTTCTCTGGCTAAATACCTCTGTGGCAGACCCTTTTTTTTTCCTGCTGTTGAATTCCTGATATTGTGTGTTGATATGCAGGACTGACCCTCCAACAGAAAGTTCAGAACAATAACTCAGCCCAGACCAGCTCCCTCCTGCAGCTCAGGGTTTCTCACCTTGGGTTTTGGTTACCCCACTAACTTTTGGAGCAGGAAACACGCACTAGATTGGATATATGCTTTTGTTTGTACAGGCACAGGTTCAGTTTCTCTCCTTCTCATATTTACCTTCTTTTCCAATTCCTTTGACAGTTATATGGTTCGCTTTGTGCACAGTTTGAGGAAATTACTCGCAGAAGGAATGCAAAGGGACTGAGGTAATGTGTAGAAGTGACAGTTTTAGGTTTTGTCATCAGATTGGCTGTAGTCTCCAATTGCTTGATGCCTAAGTACTGATTAGGAGACACAACAAATGTGTAGGTGCTTGTGCATACAGTTGTAGTATGGATCAAGATATGGACATGAACAGATTTTGTTTACCTGTATCTGTATCTGGCAGGTGGAGCTGAGGCCCGGTGTGCCATGGTCAGCAGCGGTCACAGTGAAAGCATACTCGGCTCGCTCCGCCCATCGCAGGGGGGAAGCTGTTCTCAGCTCACCGCTGGCTGGATTAAGGGAGAAACGCTCGGCTCTAGGTCCTGTAAAGGATGCAACGGATATGGATGTAATATCACTTTAAATGCTAAATGAATAAACTTCAAAATTAACATAAATATTGAGGGAAGTGCTTTATTCTTCATGTATTTAGAAATGCACCCACCTGATAAAGAGTAGTATAAAGTCCCATTCTCTCCCTCATCCGGGTCTTTAGCTGTTACTGATCCTATTACTGTCCCAGGTGGAAGACCCTCCATCACCTACAATGAAGAGGGACTTTTATTTAAATAATGTCTTTCTCCCACATACAATGTCTTCTCTGTGTATAGTGTCTTCCTGTCATGTTTGTTCATATTCTTTATCCTGTTCATTTCCTTTCTGGCACTATGACTGTAAAGATTTGAAAGGTTGTTCATACTTAAAAAGATTAGAATTTGCAGCAGTCAGAAATTAAAAGTATCTTCAACAATCTGTTGTTTATATCTAAATATAAACTGAACATTTTATAAAGGAAAAATGTAAGTCTAATACTCCATTCTCACCTGAAGTAGGAGCTCTCTGTCGGGCCTGGCGTGAGTGAAACTGGGTGCATGGTCGTTTTCGTCCAGCACGGTGATATGAGCCGTGCCGGTGGCGCTGCGAGGAGGCGTGCCCCCATCCTGTACGACAACAACAAGCTGGTAGCTGGACTGCTGCTCTCTGTCCAGGGCGAGGCGTGTGCTGATCTCACCTAAAGAAAAGAAGATATCATTACTTGCTACAGTCAGGAAATAATTACCATGCTCGTTTAACCGACAAACAGAAAATCACTAATTTGTCAAGGGAAATTATGCTTGTGTTGGTGCTGCTTATGAAGTAACCATATTTCATACACAATTAAATTAAACTGCTTGTTAAGTTCTATTACTGTTGCTAAATTCAAATAAATTGTATGGTGTATCCTCACCTGTTTGTGAGTTAATCTGAAAGTGTCTGTCTGTGTGCAGCAGCCTGTAGGTGAGCCGAGCATTTAGTCCTGCGTCTCTGTCTGTTGCAGACACTCTTCCAAAGCCTGTCCCTGCCAGCAGGTTCTCTCTAACAGCCAGGAAAACCCTCTCCTGGCTCAGTCTTGGGGAATTGTCATTTTCATCAGTTACAGTCACCCTGACTGTGGCACTCCCTGTTCTCCCAATCCCTCCTGGGCCTGAAGTGGCCAGGACGGTCAGCAAGTACATGCCTTTGACCTCTCTGTCCAGAGAGCTGCGAACAAACAACCAACCACTATCTGGCATTATACCAAAGCCGGCAGCGTCACCGTCAGGCCTGAGGCGATACAAAATAGAGGAGGAGGAAGATGAGGAAGAACTTCCACCGTTCCCAGAAGCCTCTGTGCTGAGTGCTCGGACCTGGAGGAAACGTGTGTTGAGAGGTGTATTTTCCCGTAGCTCCACGCGATAGGTCAGGGTGTCAAAGTTGGGGCCTTGCGCATCTTGAGCTTGGATGTGGACCACAAGGGTGAAGGTGGAGCTAAGCTGAGGTGCTCCACCATCTTTGGCAACCACTTGAAGGTCATAACGTGGGACACTATCGTATGATAAACTCCCGATAAGACGCACCTCCCCACTGCCTCGGTCGACACCAAACGTCCTCTGGCCGCTGCTGCCTGCAGCCCCAGCAGAAACCAGATCAAAGCTGAGCTGACCATTGTGGCCTGAATCCTTGTCACTGGCTTGAATGGTGTAGATAACAGTCCCCATTTTGGTGATCTCGGGTAAAAGGAGGGACTCTGATGAGGATGGGAGGAAGGTGGGAGCGTTGTCATTGATGTCAGAAATGGTTATTCGTACCCTGCTGGTCCCGTATGCAGGAGGAGAGCCAGAGCGTGCCTGGATCTCCAGATCAAGACTAGAACAAGTTTCATGGTCCAGAGGAAGGGCAGTGCGAATGGTGCCAGAAGCACTGTCCACTGTGAAATAACCATCAGGGTCCCCGGAAGAGATAGAGTAGAGGATATCTTTAGAAACACCTGCACGGAAGACAGACAGACAGCAAAAAAAAAAAAAAAAGAACAGTGAGAAAAAGACAGCAACTAAGGAACTAAGGTTGCAAAATTTCATAGAGGATTTAAAAAGGCATGTTGCAAACTTAGAAAAAGATTAATATCACATTTGAGAAGTGGATCTTTGCCATTTTTGCTTGACAAATAACTAAAATGTCTCTTTGTTTTAAGACAAAAGGTAATGATCAAAGGTTCTTTAGCAAAAAAAAACACACTCAACACATAAAATAATCTAATGACAAATCCATGTCCACCTTTTTAAAACAGTGGTGTTTTTTTTTCCATCTACCGTACTTTTCAGACTATAAGCTGCACCCACTAAATTTAAGAACTAAAACCACTAAAGCTGTCTTCTTCAGTGTCGGAATTTAATAGCCTCAGAATTACTTTGTCACACCCTCCCCCTTTTTTTTCGTCCATAACTTAGCTGCATCATAGTTTAAGCTGCAGGGTTCAAAGCGTCGGAAAAAAGTAGCGGCTTATAGTCCGGAAATTACGGTAAGTGTTAATGAAGAGCTGGATTCACTCAAAGTAGCTTACGAGATAGAATAACAGAAGGTCTTGTACAGTTACACAGAGATAAGTGCTCTTCTGTCCACTACACCTCTGAGAACACTTCATTCTGACTCCCACTCAGAATTACAACCCCTTCCAAATCCATTTCTCCATCATTAATAATAAAAGAATAGTAAAAAAAAAGAAACACCAGTCAAGCCCACGCTGTGCAATAGATGTGATTTCTTAATGGGGTGTGTGCCCTTGTGTATTTATACAACTGCTGCTGTGAGAGTTAAGACATCAACATCTTCCAGCCTATTAGTGCTTTTTTGTTCCAGTTCTTGTCAGAAAGATGAAACCAGGTAAGTCACATAAAACAGGTTCCCTTTGGCAAATCAGGTAAAGTAAACTCTATCTGCTGGGACTCGGACCCCTCACCTGTCTTGGCAGCAGCTCGGACCACTCCCACCGCCGTCCCCCTGAGAACGTCCTCAGACACGGTGAAGAAATACTGGGCCTGTTCAAACACAGGAGACGACACTGAGCCGCCCACCACGCTCACATTTACCCTGGCGTTGACCGGCGCCGTCAGGCCACCCCCATCCTCGGCTGATATCACCATGGAGATCACTGTGTTGGCTTTGCCGTGGAGGGAGCGGGAGAGAGAAATCACACCTGGAGAGGAAGGGAGATAAGTAGGGAAGACAAATTACTTTGTATCCTTTATTTTTTTTAATTACCATTAACATTTTACAGCAGGCACATTTATAAATAGCACATCAATTTTGAATTAGTGTGTGTGGGTGTCAGCTTATACTCACACACACACTATTGTACCAAATGCTTTTACATTCCACAGCAACTTAAGATAAACACACACATACCTGTGTCTTTATTGAGAGTGAAGAAAGCGGAACCTCCTCCAGGTACTGTGCGGTAGGTCACCCTGCCGTTTACTCCAGCATCAGGGTCATTCGCTGTTACTCTGACAACAGAAGTTCCTGGGGCACTATGGGTACTGAGACTGACAGTGTAGAGTACTGGATAGAAGGCGGGCCGGTTGTCATTGATGTCCACCACTGAGACTCGCACACGGGCCACTGAGCTCAAACCACCCTGAAAGAAAAGGTTTTCACGATTAGATTCAATAAAAGACTTTTATTTCAACATAATGTAAGTAGACTTAAAAGGTTGCATCAGCAGATGCAAATGCTGTGATGACATTATGAACCATAACTGACTCTGTCTACTGAGACAAAAGGGGTCTAAATCATAAGAATACCTCTTTTGTTTGAATCACATCTTCCCTCCTTTCCTGCACTGTATATCACCAAGGACAACATTCAGTTTGTTTTCTCGTCCTTGGTGAGAAGCGACAGTCCGGGACTTTCATGTTATAAAACTATGACGCTAGATTTATATCACACTGGTAAGAAGAAGCAGCTGTAAAGGAGAAAGGATGAGTTCTCTGGAGAAGATTCCTGAAATATGGAGCCAATCAAGTGTAGAATGCATTTGTCAGCAAGGACAAATGTTTGCACTCATTACACTCTATCTGCGGGTTTAGTTTTATGAGATCATTAAAAACAAGGAAAGTTGAAAGGGAGGGAGAAGACACCAGATGAACTAAGCTAAGAATGTGCTAGGTGTGGGAGAAATGATGCATTGTGGTGGTTGGGGGTTAATTATCGACCTGGATTTAATCTTTACTTGATTGAGGGTGAAATATGACTACCAATACTGGAACAAATAAGAATATATTAAGAACAATGGTTATGTAGGGTGCAGCATTGTACTTCTCTATGTAACCTAGATATACACAAGAAAATGAATGCTTTTTTGCACCTCATTTGGAGTTTCAATGCCTGTTTCCAACATGATTAATTGATACTTAATGCGTAGGGATCTACTGGGAAGACTCTGGAGCAAAGATTGTGTAAATGTGGCTGAATAAGTAGCATGTTTAGCTTGAATAGCATCCTACAATAAGAGCACATTTAAAGTGTTTAGATTGATCTGTTTTTCTACTTCTTTACCTTTTTCCTCCCCACACTTCCTCAAACTTTGCTCTGATTGCTTTGCCATGCTGCTGCGGTTCCCCGTGTTTTTTTCTTTTTTTTGAGGACACACAGAAAGAAACAGGACGCTGTCGTCTTCAAACACACTTTGATCAGATTTATTTGAGAGCAGCTGTTCACATCTTTAATTTGCCTTCAGCTTGAAACTTTGATTAGAAGGAGCATTAAACACTCAGCAAGCAATGTGTCTGGTCATGGAACAACACATAGAAATAGTTGTTTGACTTTAGCCTAGTTTGGGTTTTTGGTCTCATTCAGAAGTCTATTTCAGTTCTAAGTCGATTGCATAAGAGATGCAAAAGTTAAAGGGTTTTTTTTGGAAAACTTGTTTACTGGCTTTCTTGCTGAGAGTTGGGGAGAGGATTGATGAGAACTTCTGCCTCATCTGTCTTTATTGTAAAAATAAGGATAAAGGCAAGAGGTAGACAAGAGAACTGATAAGACTTTAATGTCTATATGAAAATTATGAATCTAGAATCAGTAGACTAGCTTAGCTTAGTACACAGACAGAAAACAGGGGGACACAGTTCACCTGGCACCTTTCAGACACTATACAAAGCAAATATTAAATAAATTTGGGATTTTCTGGGCAACTTGTGAACTTGCTGGCTACCTGTTGTTCACTGCTTCCAGTCTTTGTGCTATGCTAAACTGGTTTGCTGGCTGTAGCTTTATAATAATCACATAAACATTAGAGGTTTCAATCCTTGTCTAACTTATGCAAAACAAAGGAAATTTATGAAGATATTTACCTTAAAGAACTGCTTTTTTGACAAAATGAAAAGGTAAAGATTACAATTGTTAATTGCTATTTCTTAAAGTTTAAGGCAAGAATGTTCTTACTCCATCTGTTGCAGTGACGGTCAAGTCAAACTTGTCCTGTCCCTCATCTCGATCCAGAGCTGTGCGGGTGCACAGCTGGCCAGTCTCCTTGTCTAAGGTAAAGTGGGATGGCACAGCACTTCCAGAGCCAGAACCCAAGCTGTAGGATACAGCACCAAACGAACCACGATCCTCATCTGCAGCTGACACCTGTGGAGAAAGAGGCATGAGGTAAGACGTGGACGGTCCACTGATGCCAAACAGCCTGAGCCAGCAACACATAAGGATTTGGTAGACAAAAAATTACAGAAACACCCAGCAGGTCCAGAGATCAACGTGAAAGAAAACCTACATGTGTCATAATTATTAAATATGAGCTAAGGGAATCTCTGTTATCACAATAATGTCCCATAATACAGTAATCTCAGTGGCCCATACATCTGCACTTGTCCAAATATCACACACCATAGCACTACTTGTTATGATTTCCAGGGCACTATAAAAACCGAGCATCTGTGAGAGCAATTCACTTTTACAGATCACAGATTTAGGGTATGTAAAAAAAAAAAAAAAAAAAGGCTAGATCTCGCCTATGGTGTGTTTAAAAAACTGTTAAAGACACAGGCGTTACGTTGTTATCACACACAGAGGGAGGGAAGTGACAGGTAAGCTTTGGGAAAAGAGAGGAGAGGGGAGTTTTGACAGAGGTTGGGAGTTCGGTTCAGGAGTCGACAGAGGCACTAAAAAGAATGTTAGAAGGTCAAGTGACACAAACTGGTTTTTCAGCTGGATTTTAAACAAGATAAAGGCTGACTGACTGAGAAGAGCCATTTAAAAACGCACCGCAGACATTAATCCATGTTCCATATTTCTCCCACAAAGGACCTCAGACTGTTTACACAAATACTCGGAACAGACAGAGGTCTTGACCCAACCCTTGACCCCATCTGTTTCATCTGTAACATCTTTCTCTCTGGGACTGCACACACTCAAACACAAACACACACACACACACAAACATAAATTTTATATGTTTCGACTAAATCTATTAAAGCAGTCTAAAATACCCCAATAAAACAAAGATTTCCTTGCAAAACACAAAAAGGAAATGTCCTCAATGCTTTATGGTCCTACCTCTAACTGCACTTTTACGCTGGTCTATAACATTGTTTGGTGCCGATTATGGTGCTTGTTAAAAGTCGCATTCTCCCTCAGATCTTGAAGCCTTAAAAGCAAGCCAACATCCAGGTGGCTTTATGACATCATCTACATACGGTCCCTTCCCGCATATGAGATGGAAACATAAAAAAGTTTGCAGTGTTTGATTTTAATTTTGTTTTTGTGTAAATATTGTTTGCATTTGTATTGGCGAGAAAAACATATTTTGTGTCCAACTAAAATTTAATTGGTCACAGGTATTTTGGTCACAGTTGTATATTTAAGCTTTTTTCTGAGATCAAAAGTACAGCAGTAATATCATAAGATAAATATTTTAAAAAGCGCTGTAAGTTAATATATAGAGAGTAAACTGGGTTGAAGAAAAGATAGGGTTTAAGAAATTATCACTGACTCTATTACTATGACAAATTACTTGAAATATTTTTACTTTTTAGCAAAATTTTTCTTCATTTTCCTGATAAGTTGACAATTCTCCATCACTACAATTACTTTGCGATGAATATTGTTACATTTCTCTCTAAATCCCGTGATCATTTTTATTATTTTAATGATGATACCAAGATTCTGTTTGAAGATCTCCAAATAGGCCTGCTTTCTAGGGTTGAACATCTGTTACTTTGTTTTTAAACCCTCATCTGCTTCACGAAAAGGGTTAAAATAAAAAGACTGTCGAATGATTTCATCACACATCTGAACGTCTGACATCTGAACTCGCTCTGTCCCTGAACCCCACAGAGAAAAGCACCGCTGTAGCGCTCTAACACACATCTGGCAATGACCTTCCTTCCGGCCAACCAACACATGTCTTCACCATCATACTTACTTACCTACTGGCTATAGATGGAGAAACAGAATCACTTTGACTTAAAGTGTTGCTCCTATAGGATATTAGGACATATTAGAACAGCTCCTTCAGGGTGTTGAGTCATAGTCTTACCAAGGTTAGATGGTTGTGGTTTTTGAGGGGTCATACTGTACCTCCTCAACTGGTCAGCATCTACAGCTGTAGGTCTGAGGTCATTACTGTGACTTCCTATAGAATACAGTGTTGAGACTAACACTATCTTTAGGATCTAGGCTCATGTCTGGCTGATCCTCATATCTTTCTGACTGTCTGTGACGGATTAGCCACCTGTGGTGATGAGAGCTGCATGAATGTGTACATGCTCACACACACACACAGACTCTTGTATGTTTGATGACCCCATTCTATTTACTAAATCTAATTAAAGAGGATTTAACACCCATGACCGCCCACCTGGCCATGAGGTGACTTCATCCTCCCCTCTGTCTTTACACCAAAATGTCTGCAGAACACAAACAAAGATGAGAGGAAGGGCGTTCTGCCTTGGAAGTGACACAAAAGGAGACATAACTGTGATTGTGAAGTGTAATATATATTTGGGAGCAGTAAAAATAAATGTGTTTGGAAGCAAGTTTGGATAAGAGGACTGGACTGTAAAGAGGTTTGCATAGAGGGTGGGAACAAGAAGAAGAGCAGGGCATTGATTCTCCACACACCCTCTACAGTATGGTATGGATTCTTCATGCTGGACAAAAACTATGCAGGAAAAACACAAAGAAAATGCCTATGCAAGCTCACTTCCATGGAAAACCAAGGAAGCTTTAAAATAAAAGATGTAATGATCTGAGTTTCTTTGCGGTTACATTGTTCCAGACTATAAAAGCTGAAGTAGAACACTGAAAAAAATGCAGAGGGACAAAACAGAAGACAGAGACGAAACTATGGAATATGTAACAGTGCTGTGAAAGCACTGTAGTTTGAAATTTTTTTAGCAGAAGAAAATCATCTAAGCGCTCTTGAAAAGACAGGAGCTCATATGGATCAAGTCTGTCATCAGTGCTTTTCCCTACTGTCAATCCATTTGACAGCTCAGCACCAATGTTCAGTTTACAATATACAGACCAGAAGGTTGGATGATACTGACATGTCGATTCAAAACCAAATACTGCAAAAAAAAAAAAAGCATTTTGTTGCCACAGCCTGCATTTACATCATCTCAACAAAAAATGTAGCAAATCTTGAGGTCAAAGAAAAAGTATTTAGTAAACACATACACCTTTGACGTGTCTTCATAACTTAGGAGATCTGGTGGGCCAGATGAAGGTGTTTGCCAGGGAGGAATTCCTCCCACACCAAAATCTGTTCTTTTTCCTCTGATCTGTGACCAGCCAGCCAGCCTCAGCTCTACAAACTTCTTCGTCATCATTCTCTCCGTGATAAACACACAACTACATAGCAACATGTACACAAACAGCAGTCCAAACCATTCAACATCTAAGTCTTTGTTGCTCTTGCTTGTGTAGTGATTGTCTCCATGTATTGATCTTCCATTTTTATACAGATTTTTGGACGTGGCAGGATGTTCTCAGCGCTAGAAGGCCACTTTTTTTTTGACTGCAATGTCCAAAGGTTGGTTCTGTATTATGGTTCTGTATTATGGCCTGTGACTGCTTATATTTTTCTGTATGTGACTCACAGTCAAAATGTTTGTTTACCTTTGGTTAACCGAACCTTTTCAATGCATTATAGAGGGTGCAGAATTTACAGATATGAGGTCCAGTTGAGGAAAAAAAACATCCTCTGGTGGTCATTATTATATTAGATGATTATAATGGTGGTTTTGTAGGCATGAATTGAAACAAATAGCTGCCTGGAAGGTGTGGAATGCCTGGAGTGTGGTTCACTTCAGAAAATGGCATGTAGTAAAGCTAAGTAAACACAATTTGTAGTTAATAGTCTAAAACATGCAAAACCGCCAGTGCGGTTCTTTTCTGTGGGTGCTCTGATATCCCACCTTGTTGGATCATGAAACGCAGAAGCATTTGGAGAAAACATTTGGTAAACAAGCACTGCAGGGAAAGCATTGATGACAGTGGGATAAGGCAATAAAAATCAAAGGGGTCAAAAGTTATTTTCACTCCAGTACAGTTAACCATTACTCTAAGAAGCAAGGTAATATCCATCTTAATAATTTGTTGTGCTCCATTTACAACTTCTTAAGTCAGCCAAGGGAATGTCAACCTGTTTTTCAGCTTTTTATATGACAAGAACAATGCTCATGTAACAGGAACATGGCTAGAATGAGTCTATCTGGCATGTAAATGCTAACTGACCTGCAGAATAATCATTTTAACTTGATAATCACTTCTACTTTGCATTATCTGACAAACCTGCTGTTTCATTTCCTTTTTTAATTTGAAGATATGCACTGGCTTTTCAGAGCCTTTCTCAGCGGAGGAATCATTAAATGCACTGCCTCAGTTAAGCATCTGCCAACCATCTGAACTTGTAGCACATGAAACATAAATTCACCAGCATGCTTTCAGCTTAAGATTTTCATACAGTCCTTTGATTTACCTATCTTGTAGTACATTGACCGACTACCATATATCTGCTAAAAGACACAGTCTAAGTCTCACACAGCACACGTCAACCTGAAAAAGGCCTATGTGAAAAACAGTCAGGAAGAGCGTGCCGAATATTGCATTCAGCCAGCATTCAGGCCTGGAGCTTTCTGTCCATAGAGAGCCATTCATCCCTGGCTCGAACGGTAGAGAGAAGATCACTCGCTGGAGCATTAGCAAAGACCCAGACCTCATCATTCTTTTGCCTCACTCTTCTTTATAACCATCATCTCTATACATTCAGCAAATACATGTGCGGATGGCTCTCCAAGGGTCTACTTAGTTCTCACAAACCAAACCCTTTACCTGCAGCTCAAGGCTTACAAACATCACCCAGAGTGATCTATCAGAGGTATTTATAATGCAGAGAGGGAGTGGTTCCCTGTCAGGGGATGTGGTGAAGATTAACAGGTAGTGTCTGATGAGACCAGTGCACCAACATCTACACCCAAAACCTCCTGAGTGACATGTACGAATATCAGCTGACTTGTACTTTTAAATCTATACCGGATTATGTCATTTGTATCTTTTATCCTCGTTCACCCCTCTCTTTTCCCCCCATCCTCGTTCATTACACTCCCTTTTTGCTATACTGTATCTCCTCTCTCCCTGTCCTCTCTGTGCTCATCTTCTCCAGATGTGGGCGCTGGTCCAGGTGGAACCTGCTGTTCTCTGCAGTTTGTCTCTGTAAAACATCAGTTTAGTGTCGAAGGGAGTCTGCGCACAGCCTCTCGGACGCAGCTGCAACTCTGCTGCAGCTCTGGACTTTTATAGCTTCTCATGAAAGAGACAGAGAGATTCTATAGGCTTTCACAGTAAAACCTGTAAAACAAGGATTAATACCAATCTAATCTACTTTTTCTCTAATGTTTATGAAGCAATAATCATCTCTAAGGTAAAATAGGCTAAGTAGACACTTAATATTGATGTAAATCTTGTCCCACAAGATGGGGAATTAAAGAATAATTTACATTCATTACATCTTATCTTACTTAATTTTTTTATAGGCTTGGCATTATTTTTTAGACTTATTTACTTTCATACTTTCAGTATGTTTTATGCAGTTTCTTTCATTTTCTGGTTTATGTTAGGCAAATCTGTCAGTTTGTTCAAAACAGGATCTATCATTCACCATGGTTGCTGATGTTTCTTTCCCCATCTGTCTATTTTCAGGGATGTCACTGCAGTTCCAGATCTCAGAAACTAACTTGAGGAGCTCAACTTTATTATCACTGATACAACTGATGCCAGGAACTCTAAAAATTAGACCCAAGCTGTAGCCTAATAAGCCAAAATGATCCTTTAAAGGAGCAGCAGTGACCATAAAAGAGCATGATAGACTTGGAGTTTGTGAACTGAATGCATCATTGTTGGATAATTGCACACAAGCTGAAGTTATTTACAACAAACTGAAATGGGAGTCTGGGCTTAAAGGCAGTAACTGTGTTGGAGTGTCGGATGGAGCTAAAACATTCATTTAACTTTGTTGGTCTTTTTCCACTGACACATTCCTTTGCTCTCCAGTGAGCTGCAATCCTCATATTACCTATTCTCAAGTCTCCAAATCAGTTTCTGACTTTCTGTAACCAATGAGTCCAGGCACTATGGGTACATAAAGATATATTGCAGGGGAGAAGAGAATGGAGGGGAAGGTGGAAGAGGAGGGAAAAATAGTTTGGCAACGGAACAGAAGGCAGGGCTAATGATAACATGAGACCTTGAAATGAGAGCGAGGAGGACTAGGGCTTCATCTCGCTTCTCCTTCAATCTCCATTCCTTCCTTGACCTCCACTTTCTTTCTTAACGTCCCCCCTCTTTCCCTGTCCTCTCCCTCGCCCGTTCTTTCAGCACCCTATTACGGCAAGTGCTTGTTGTCTTTCATGTGGAGTTCACGGCTGGAAATGATTAGGAACATCAAACCACTGAAGGGAAGAGAAGAGGAGGGAGGTGAAAGAGACGGAGCGAGAGAGATTGACTTCTATATTTGGAAGAAAGAATGCTAATATTATTAATGAACATAATGAGGGACGATGGCCACTCAAACGGCCCCGCTTTCTGTCTCCTACAAATGTCAGGACTTGTGTACACACACGGCAGGAAACATTTGTAGATGTTCTGCACTAAAAGCTAAATAGTAAACTTTACCATAGAGTTACAGCTTTCCCCTACAGATTCTAACATGTGGTGTGTGTTAGGAGGTTTATCTTTGGGCTGCATCTTAAGTTAGAGGACACAGGAGCCGTTGTTCAGGCATTTTCACAAGTTTGTTCCAAAGTCACATCATCTTAGATTCATATCTGATGGTCATTGTTTGTTTTTTTTTGTTAATTAAATGCTGCTGTGTTTTAAGCTGCAGTCACAGATTTTGATGCGCATGTGTGACTAAGAGGAGGAAAGTCATTAGCTATGTTTCCATCTAAATCTCAAGCAAATTTAAAGGTAATTTTTAAAGAGTGGGGAAAAATATCAATTCAGCAAGGTACCATAAACTGGTTTGGAGTAAATCAACTAATTTGCACAAAACCACAGTTTTATCAAAAGTTGGCAGTAAAAGTTAGGCTAGCATGGCTGTAGAAGAAGAAGATGTCGTAAACCAGAAGCAAAACAATTTGTTTTCAAGCTGCCAAGAAACCTCAAAGCAAAAAAGAAACAAAAGCCTTCACACTAAAAGAAAAATTGACAAAAATCCCCATTCTTCATTCTTCAGTTATTCTTCTTCTTTATCTTCTCTCAGAGCAGAAAAACCTGATGAGCCAAGCGAGTTGAATTTGAGATAAATGTTTGTTTTGTCAGAACTTATTTATTAAAGGCGTTTCCAAATCCCATCAGGATCATTAACTCCCTTTCAAAAAAAGGCAGCCCCCCCCTCAAACATGTGTAAACACTTTTTAGCAAAACTGAATAAGCTTTAAGGAATCTTGCCATGTCCATTCATTCACCTTTGCTGATGCAAACTGAGGGAGAGCGAGAGAGGGAGTAGAGTGTGAATGTAGGTTAAAAAGTGAGGTCAGTGGTAGATAAAAACCTGGTCACCGGGACTGACGGAGGGATGGAGAAACACGATGAGGGATGACATCACCTTGCTGGACTCTGAAGGGCGATAAGAGACGCAGGGGATTTAGATGGTAGTGATCCTATCTTGTGCAAAGCCCTGCAATGTGGCAACCCTCGAACCGGGTGTGCAACTGTGCGTGTGTGCGCGCTGGTCCGCTGTATGTGGGTGCCTTTCTGTCTCCCTCCTTTTAAAGATTCTTTTCAAATTGAACCCTATGGGCCCTGACTGACAGCTGGCCTAATCAGCTCAGAAATCAGCCCTATTTTTTACTTACTGTTAAATATTAATAGCCGTTTAAACCCTCTCTCTCTGTTTGAGTCCCCGGCCTCAGAGAGACTCATTGTGGCTGGTGCAGCAGCTGCTAGCAACAGATCTACATATGTGTGAAATACCAGGGGCTTTATTTTCCTTTTCTACTAACAGGGAAGCTAATGAGCCGCTTGAGGTCAAGTGTCAAAGTTGAAGGTTGAATGTGCACGTTCACCACCCACAGAGACGAATAAAAATTGTCACCATGTAGTCACAGTCCTGGTTATACATCCACACATGATAGAAATTATACAACCCTACAATTATTAGGCTCTTTATAATCAGCTGATAAACAGGGTTTTTTAAAAGCATAATAGGGGAAATCAACATTGCGCCCTCGTAAATGATCCTTGGTCAGCAATCAAATTCAGACATTTGTTAACTTAATGAGGCTTAACGCCGTTACATTGTTCATGAGTGCCGCAACCGCTCTGTTTTATGTATTCTGAACGTATTAAAATACTTCAAAAGTGAAGCAAAAGTCGCTTTAACAGAGGGAACCAAAAGCATGACAGAAAAGTTTTCTCTGAGCCATCATCTTTTTTTTTTCATCTGTCATAAAAAGTTTATCACTTATTGTCCTCAAGTTGCAATTTTGCTCTGGAGATGAAGAGAAAACAGTAATTTCCGAGCGAGAGAGCATAAGACAAACTGGAGTTGGACCTCTGACAGGAGACCGCTGTCGCACACAATCCGAACTATCGGGTTTTCGGATGAATGAGAGGGTGAATGATTGAGAGTGAGTGGCCTAAAGTTGCCTCAGGGACACTGTTCTTGGTAATTTCAGATTCTCTAACTCGCTCAAATGGTGGTGTGTGTTTAGGAGGATGCATCCGTGTTCCTGCTGGAGCATTTCTCCCAGGATGGAACAGACATGTGTGTGTGTATATATATAAATTTTGGGCATCTCAGTGGTTTATCCAGAACAAACATGACAAAGAGACAGAGAGAGAGTGAGGAATCTGTTTTGTTTTCTTTCTTCCACTGGGACACCACAGGATTTTATTTTCTCTTTGACGAGTGTGTGACTCTCTTTAGCATCATTGGAAGTGGGCACTTTAAAGGGTGGAATTTGAATCTGAATTTAAGGGTTCGCATCTTGTTGATGGTTATTGTTTTTAATTTGTATTTCAAGTTCAAAGCATGTCTGCATGGAAAAAAGAGAAAGAGAGAGAAAAGAAAGAAGATTTTGAAGATGGTTCATACTGAGGCAAAAGAATAAATTCATCTACTCCACTGAACATTTTTCAGTTTGTTGGCCTTGTAAATTGGCAAATGTTGTGTTATGACACCCAATCTATATGTGTGTGTTTTGTGTGCAGAAGCAGTGAGCAGTTCTGATTATGAGTATTGATTAGTCCATCTGTGAGAGCAAAAAGCACACAAAAGAGGAGATCAATAGGTGTGATTCGAACAATCTATCATGAAGACAGCTGCTGAAGGAGTGGAGAAAGTCAATGTCAACTTCCTCCAGAGATCTAAAATACTCAAAATACAATTCTGTCATCAGCTAAACTTCAGAGTCTTATCAAAGTGGAGACAACATGTTCAACAAAAGTTGGCTTAAAGCCTTGAACTAGTGGTAAACTGGGTATGTGCTGAGAAAAACATCTCTTATCTTCTTGTTTTGCATTCTAAGAGTGAATTTCTTAAGATAGAGGTAAAGTTAAATAAACATTATTACAACCATCACATAGTAGTCTGAGATGTTTGGACAACAGGCAAAAACTCCTGTCTGCTCGATAACACAGCTTGAGTTAATACCAAAATTGAGAAACACACACCTTCTGAACATGCTTCAAAGAGCTTCAGACTTATCTCTGTTGACTGCTCAGCTTCACTAAAAATAACAAATATAGTGGCTCTATGCCTCCGCAGCCCTCCACCCATTTCGTCATGCTTCCTGAATGTGATCCCTGAGGGCACAGGACGGTTTTACCACAGCCTCATCAATCAGAATGTTAACAGTGAGCTTTAACAATGAAGACAACGTGATAAATTAATTAGCACCAGATTTCAGCCGGATAATTAAGAATTTTGGTTGTTGTGTGCAAAGCCACAATTGCACGACATCTTAAGCATTTAAGATCCATGATCATTTATTCAAATTTAGTGACATGTTGTATTGATTATCACATAGATTTTTCAAATAATTTAAAGCAAACTCTAAAATCAAAACAAATGAACTTGCTCACAAAGGTTTTAGGTTTAGACATTTGATGATTTTGTTAAATGTGAAACATAAAATCTTTTTTTTTTTCTTGTTAACATGCTATTTTTGAAATAAAACTGTCTGGTAAAACATCAAAGCAACATTGGAATTTTTTGATGTATCAATACACAGCGACCGCGAGACAAACAACAGTCCCGTGACGTTTTCTTGTGAGGTGCACACTTGTTTGAGCTGAGAGCCCAAATATGATTCATTTGGAAAGCCACAAAGGTTTCTCTACCACTCCCCACTCAGAGCTCAAAACATGGCAGATAAAAAACGGCTGACCTCATACAAACAAAGAGGTAAACTCCGAAAATAATTTGTCCCTGCCGCAATGATTCCTTGTATCTTACGCCCACAGCACTGCTGCGGTTAGGGCATTGTCGTAGGTTGCCAGATGGAAGCCTTTAACTCAAAGACTTATTACATTATTTATCTATTACTATCTGTGCCTGGGGGGCTGTGAATACAATAAATCTTGCCAAACTTGAGTTAAAAGATTCTATACTGACATGTTTCCAATTCAAACTAAATCACGGGTTTATAAAGTAAATCTGAATGAAACCAAGTCCCTCTCTGTGGAGCAGCAGTCTCCTCTTAGATGCATACAGGCTTCCAGGCGCGTTGAAGCCTGATTTTCTCCATATAAACATTTATGTTTCAGTGTCATTTTATTTCTCGATCTGTAAACCAACACACAGGCTATGTGGGAGGTTCACGCTAATAAGGCAGAGTGTGTTTATCATTATACGTAAGCTATGCTTTATTGGGGAAGAACTCAACCACTTTGCCTGCCCTCCAGAAACAGTCAAAGAGCCAAGTGTCATCTGCCAATATTAGTTTCAAGGATGTGAGTCAATGCAAACTGTGTGTCTATGTACACGTGTGTGTGTGTGTGTGTGTGTGTGTGTGTGGCATCTGTGTGTTTGGGCATGTGTGATCTAATTAATGTGAGTCTTAAGGGTCAAAGGTGAGCCCAACTTCCAGCTGCGCCTTTCTCTCCTCGACCCCAAGAGACGAGTTTGTGTGTGTGCGTGCATTTTTGTGTAACAGGTCATCTGTTATGAGACAATAATGTTCACTGATAAAACAGGGAAGAGTGACACCTGTTACATTTGCACAAAAGGAGAGAGTGTGGCCCTTGTGATGCGACTCCCAGTTTCAGCAGAGTTGGTTTGGATTTTTTTTTTAAGACTAGCAGATCAGCAATAAGATGTAAGTTTACTTTCCTCTATTTTTATTCACTTTCACACCTGAATCCTTCGTCTTTTCCTGTTCTGCCTCAGGTCACGCAGTTAGCAACCTCTACCTCAGCAAAGTGACAACAGTAAAAGATAGCGGGAGCACCCCCTGTGCTTTGAGCCTACATCTGGTGTTGGGTTGCTCTGATGCAGAGAGGCACAGCAGCTCCAAACCAGAGGGTCCATGTGTGTTTTTGTGCACAGTTTTTATACCAAGTC
>JAPZDY010000006.1:12698894-12716198 GCA_029783645.1 Ctenochaetus hawaiiensis | reverse complement strand
AATTCAACTTAATTTGACATTTCTGCATGCCATTTAAATGTGAAATGCACAGGAAATTGTTTCAGAAGTGAAAAATTTGAATTTTATGGTGAGCTAACACCATGAAGATGACCACATTATGTTCCTATGGCAGTATGAGAAGTGAATAAGGGTATAAGTTCATGGTTTTCATCAGTGTATTAAGGAAAGAGAGAACAAATGATTCATGGGCTGTAAAATCACTTAATTTAATTTATAACATCAAATTAGCTCTGCCTGAACCTTCAACTTTTACCCTGTCCTTGATTACCTGGTGGGTTTGCTATGGATTTCCACTTTCTTGGACCGGATGCTGTGGTGTAAGACGGTATTACAGCCGAGACAGGAAATGATGCGATAAACGAGGAAGTGGCCACTATTGTTAGAACTGAAAACGGAAGTTCTGCTGGGAATGATAGGCTCAGGAACTGGACTTCTATGCAGGAATCATACAAGAAAGCACACGGAGACACCAAACACACTCACACACACCTTTAAACACTCTGTCTCAAAATGTCACTAAACCATAAGTGATATATCCGCAAAGAAACTTCCTCCGTGGACTTCGACTCTATTTTTCCATTTCAACACGCACCTTTAATGTCTGTAGTTGCTCTATTATAAAGAACTATTTGATTGATGAAAATAGCTGCTGGCACAACTGCTATGACAAAGCTATTAATTCACATTCCTTCTACTTTGTAGTGTATGAAGGTGGAAACAGTGAGGTCATAACAGAACATACAAATAAAGAGAGCTAACAATGAGTTTCCCACCACAGTAACACAGTTTAAGCACTCTGAAGCTCTGACAAAATGAGTCATTAAAAGTTAAAAAAAATTGTCTTACATACAAAAAAAAACGTTCATAAAGGAGACGGTCCGTGTTTCTGGATAATGAATAAAACATGTATCTACTATTAGGAATGATTTGTTGAGTTTATTAGATGACCTTTGTTAGGTAATAAACATTATGGAACACCAATAGGGAAGCAAACAAAGAGTATTATTTATTTACTCATAATGAAGAAAGCTAGTGCAAGTGATCAGAAATTAAATTTATCATTTTCTCACATCACTCACTAATTCTTAAAAAGGTCACATGCAGACAAACAATTACATCCTTATTTACTTTTTTTTTTAAATCCCCAGATTGAGGGTAGCAGCTCAGCATCTATTCTGGTCTGGTCCACAGTTGGCTGTAACGCGTGTCACACCTCTCCTCTACAGATTCAATTAAACCTTTTTACAGTAAGGCCTCAGGAGAAACACACACATCCCTCAGCACACCCTGTCCTCCTCTCATTCCTCCTCTTGCACGCATAAAACGATCGGTGACACAAAATGTTTTTTTTTCCTTACATTCTAGTCTCTGTGTTGTGTAGAATTGATTTGCACATCTAAGCTACACTTAAACTCCTTATCAACATCCCAAAATTTCTCTCGCACAGGCAGAGAGACAGGCATGTAGAAAATAGAGCTGGCACACACAGCGAGGGGCCTTCAAATGGCTTCAAGTGATCTGATGTTTAGGTGCATTGAGCATGCTGTCTTGCATCTTTCTCTTCTATTCATCAAACAAACCTCATTATGAACAAGGACAAAAAGGATGCTTGTCAATCAGGACATGATTAAATGGGGATTTCTTGCATGCTACCCACTCTGACAGACAAATGTGTGTGTATGCACATGTGCAAAAACATAACTGTATTTGTATAAGTGAGAGCTTGACAATGACAGACTGTACAAAAGCGTCGGGGACGAGGTATGAAAACCAACCTCGGCCAGCCGTGACCAAAACTCTGTAAAATAATAAAGAAGAAAAGCTTTGCGGACAGAGGCCGAGATGAAAAAAGCCTTTCATTGGTTCATTATAGAAGCCGACTCACTGGAGAACACATCTGGATTACTCATAGAGCCTTAATCAAACAGCTGGCCGCCAGTATAACCGGTTCGGGAGAAGAGGTTAATACATGTCAGCGTGAGTGTTTGTGTACGCGCTTTCATGTGCGCTTTCATGTGCATCTCGTTTACAGTTAGTTTCAAATTATAATGCGGCTTATTGTGTAAAAATTGATGTTTCAGTTATGGTGAAAGTCAGCTCAGGGATCAGAGAGGAGACCCTATGATGTGGTTGTCTCCTCAGTTGTTACCATGACAACATGAAAATCATACAGAGAGACCGTCCTGTTCACAAGAGCGATGGCAGAGAACTGGGTCAGATACTGTTAGCAAATATAATTCATTTCCTTTGGTTGTTTGCTTTACCTCGCTTAGGTGCCACATGGGTTTAATTTGGAGATATTCAATACAGGGAATTGAAAACACATCTGACACGATTTAAATGGCCTTGATGAAATTAACTCTAAATCTCGAAAATGTATTTCAATATTATTAGCGACAAAATTGGACCAAAGTTTTGAATGAATGTTTCCCCTCCAGATCATTGCAGCGGTTTTCTTTCCCTTGTTCCCTCTCTGTGAGCTCCACAGCCCCCTGAAAATGTTTAGTTTTGCCCTGCTGACTATACATAACACAATATACAACAGGTTCTCACCGTATGTGATATTCTTGGCCTGTTCAGTCATGTTTTTAAAGGAACTACAAGGTTGTTTCAGGACCGATCCTAACAGTTTTGAAACTCTCGGATCAAAGGAGGCCTCTCCCTCAGCGTGGAGCTCCCGCGTGAAGGAACGAGATACGAAACACAAATGTAATACAACTTTGGTTTCATCACATGATTATGAATTTTGGAACACAAGGATGTTTAACTTTCTCCACGGAAAACTCTCTCTCAAAACCTCAAAGGTCGACCTCCTCCTATCAGCTCAGGCAACACAAAGCCGAGGGGAACTGAACGGATCGGTTTGTCATCGAGTTCGCAGGCGGGAGTCTTTGAAGCGAAGGCAATTCCCAGTAATCATTTCCAGTGTTGTTAAGTTCAGAGAGGGAGGGGGAAGTAATCCTGGCACTCGACTTGCAAAGGATGGACTACACACTGTGATGCACATGCACTTTGAATAACACAAATGATTGCTACGGCAAAGGGGGCTGCAGTGTAAACACCAAGCGTTGGTGCTTTGATGCCTCATGTCTGGGTTTTTGGGGGGGGGGTGGTCTCCTAAACTGCCCCTTCATACCAGCACATGATCAATAGGCCTGTAAATGTTTTAGCACTGACGGTACAAGGGGCATAAAATATTGAAGCGACAGAGTGAAACACAACCTCACTGGATGAGGGAGGGATTGTATGCATGTGCGTGTGTGTGTGTGTGTTTGTGTGTTGAGGGGGTGGGGGTAACACAAGAGCGCCAGTCAGCATTATAAACTACCCTACAAGTCACTCTACACCAGTGTTTGTGCGAAGAGAAACAGAGAGACAAACAGAGGGATCCGAAATGTCAGAGCAATTTAGCCTCAAACTGTTTCTCATCTTCTTTACATTGATCTCAAAGTTTACAAGTGATTGGTTTTACTGATAAAAAAGGATAAACCACATTCCATTTACATCGTCTCATCAATAATACTTGTCTCTGTCACGGCCAATAACTGGTTATCTGTCCTGTGATGACTATACACAGAAATACACACAAACATGGAAGATTCGAGGAGATTATTTATCATTTGTTTACATATAAAGCATTACATAGCTCAGACTCATTCACTGATGACATGAGAGATGACCTTAAACCACTGCTTTTCCAGCCTGCAGCACACTTACAAACACTCCACTCAGCTTGGGCTCTACATGATTTACTCGGACGTATAAACACAAAATGAGCTTAAACCCAAACAAGCATGCTCATATAGGCTTACTGTATGCACTGCACACACATACAGCACATGCAGGTAACTTCCAATGCAACTAACTGCATGGAAACAGAGCTGACCTCAGGTTACGATGGGTGTTAAATGACAACTGGGCATGAGAGACTGGAAGTTGGACCCGAATGTTGGTACAACTTTATGACAGGAGCAACATGATAGGTTGTTTTTTATGAGAAAGCAGTAGGAAGCTGGGCAGAGGGAAAAAGAGGAGATTAAAAATGTACTTTTTTTTCAAGTAAAACAGGGTTGCGAGAAAACTTGGATCTTATTTTTTTGTTTTAGATGTAATTTCTGTGAGTTATCTCTATGATTAAGTCTAACAGGGCAAGAAACATAAGCAGTCCGATGGGTCAGACGAGGTTTAAACAGTCATCTGAGGTTATCCAAGCGTGCTCGTAAAAGAAAACAAAAGCAAGCGATTCAACTATGAAAACACTTGGTCAACAAACTGCATTTCAATAGTGTTTTTCAATTCTTTTGACCACTGAAAGGATTTTAGAACACAGATCAGCACTTATTAATTCAAAAACACATTCATACGCTAATGGAAGAGCCTTTGGGAGCAATTTGGGGTTTAATAACTTGCCCAGGGACACTTGATATGCAGGCTGGAGGAGACAGGGATCAAACCACCTACCTTCCTAATTGTGGACGATCCACACTACCTCCTACCTCTGTCTCTGGCCACGTCCAAATGTTTTCCAATATTTGCGGCAGCCCTCTTAACCTGCGTGACCCTGTGATGCCCTCCAGCAGGGACTCAGAAACACAAGCCCACGTCCATCTTCTTAAAGCTTGTGAGACAATTTCTCCACCTTGTCAAAAGCCCGGTTCAAATTGTGATTTCTCAACCTTTTTCCTCATTTTTTTTACATTCACTGTTGTAAATCCTGTGTTAACAACACACCACAGCAGCCTTCATTGTGCTGCACGTTCTTTGAGATGCCAACATTTAGCAGTCAAGAGAAAAATTTTTACTGATGCCAATGCATGACATCCTCTACAAAATAAGTTTACACAGGCATTAAAGCCATGAAACCTAATAAGCATCTAAATTACCCTGCAATCTCTCAGTCCAAGAAAAACTGGAGTTTCGAGAGGAGACGTTTCGTCCTAAAAGCTGCTTGCCTTTAATTTCCTTCTGTGTGTGCACACTATGTGGAAGAACACAGGGCTGACAGATGGCTTAGGGTCCAAACTCACCAGCTCATTCAAGTAGTGGGCCTCAGACCCCTCTCTAACCCCGGTCTCTGCCCCGGGCCCAGGCCTTAACCCAATCAGAGGGATGGATAAACCAGACACACATATGTGGATGTTTACATACATCTGCTAAACCAATCCCTTAAGGGAGAAAAGATTGAGAAGATGAGATGGACAGCAAAATAGATTGACATGAGGCTTGGAACAAACCAAGACCAAAGCAATTGAGAAATTATTAATTCATAAGCACTGTCTCCCTCAAGTTTTCTACCATTCCTACTAAGATCAAAGTCCTTTCCTCTCTTTATCCCTTCTTCTATCCTCTGCGTCCCTGCAGCAGTTATTTGCTGCAAATTCAGCCCAATAATTAGACTAATTTCCTCTCAGCTGACTCACCCCAGAGGTGGTCAGTCATAAACTGTATGCCAGATGGAGAATACAGTGCTGGAGTGCTGAGATCATTGTTGATAATTCACTTTTTCCCACCATTTCTATACATGAACAGTAACACTGAGTGATGGAACATGTGAGAGTGTTCGTGTGGCTTCGTGTGATTGCTTCCAAGTGTGCGAGTGAAAAAGCATAAGAGAAAGTGGAGCAAAGATGGAGGAAATATTCAGCTTTTTTTAATATATATATATATTTTTTAATATATTTAAAGGGTTCTTTTTTCATTAAAAAATAAACCAATGCACAGAAAAAGATTGATTCAAATCATACCCAGTGGAAAAATGGACGTGGTCGAGTGTGGAAAAAATGAGCAGAATAGTGAAATGCCGGCATCACAAAACCAGCGGCAAATACAGATATGCAGCACCCTTAGTTGATATGCAGCCAACATCCAGCTCCACTCCAGTCCACATTCTTCATCACAGAGAAATTAGGCAGGCAATGCTACACTGCTAACTTTACCGTGACCAAAATGGTCCGAGGAGATGGAGTGAAAAGGAAAGGTGGGGAGGGGGCTGAGGATGGAGGGGAAGTGCCTCGTGTGATTCCAGTAGCTGTAATTGATCAGGACATTGGAGTGAGGCTGGGGGGGGGCACTGGAGTTAAAAAACAGGGAGGAGCAGGTTACATGAGCTCCTGACCTCAGCCTCAGAGACCCTGCAGGGATATACTACACAGTCCCATGTGTGTACAAAGAGAACTTGACGTTTACTGCATGTATAAACACGCCGTATACTTTACCGTATACTGTGGTTTCGTTATTGATGCACATGTATATCAGCACACAGTTACGATAAAGCAGAGAGAGTGAGGGAGAAGAACAAAATAAGGGGTAAAAGAACAGATCCAGAGATGCGGACAGGACTATTTGAGATCTATTCACGGTAAATCATATTAATAGTTCTCTTTGAAAATTCCCATGAGAGAGGACCAGCAGAGAGACATCGCTGGCCAGCTTAATAGCACAGATTAAATCTCTATAGCTAGACTATAAACGGACGTCCCTGTGTTTCCATAGGTCTGCTGTAGCCTGCGTCTCACATTACATCTGTCCTGGCTCTGTGGTTTGCCAGCTAACCAGACTTGACTTCTAAGACCTGTCTCTCCTAGGTGGCGTTCAAATCAGAGCAAAGGTAACAAAACTTGGGTCCTGACGCCAAGGCTGTGTAGATTGAGGGGCCACAAAGGGTCTACAATCATATGATTAAAAGTTTGTAACATATATTTCAATTTCTGAAGGTCAGGACAATGACACAACCTAGACTGATATCTGTTTTAATGGTTTTGGTGCTGCTGTTACCTCTTCAGCGGATTCCTTAGCTTTTACATTCAGTGCAGTTGCTCCAGTCAGACCAGCTGGTCATGCGATGCAAAGAGGCCCAAACACTTATAAATAATACAATTTTCACAAAAGAAGGAGCTGAAAATCAATAAAAAATGAAGAAATGACATTTCAGGTGCAATTAAAATTGAAAACTCATTTAATCATGTAGAATTAATCAGCTTTGTCATAAAGCACTGTAAAGTACAATGGACTCCAAACTGCAAAAATCTGAATGTCTTTTTCATACGCACAATGGGACAACATTATAAACACTGTATATTCACCGCTTAACACTTTATGAGGACAAAGATAAATGATAACCAAATACTTTACAGTAATTTACCACAGTAGTTCAACTAAAAAGTAAAACCTGTTTCTTGTGGCATTATATGGAATTGATAGCTAATTGCGAATTTATCTCTCCATCTGTCTCTCTCTCTGTTCACTGTCTGTTCACTTGCTAGCCACATTGCTAACTGCAGGCCCTTAACTTCTATAAATCTGGAGCTATGAACGAAGAAGTTTCCATAGTCTTCCATAAATGCTGACTGCAATGCCAGGTAAAATTTCCGCTAAACTCTCCATATATCTGCATGATATCTTAGATCCTACATCCTACTGTCATAAACAGTACACGAGTTACCATAAAGACACTAAACCTACATGTCAGTCAAAACTTTACTCTGCAGTTTTTCACATATTTCTTTTCGTGTGCACTGGAGTATGCCCTGTCCGTCCAACATGAATATGAATTTTGGTGGAAGCTGCGGCTGAGCCTCGAGGATGGAGCTGTCGGCTGTAATTCTGTCACAGGTGCTGGGACGTAAATGTACCTTTGTCTTTCACACCTGAAAAACCTCAGTGCATCTGACAAAGTCATCCTGTTTTGCCCAGCTGAGCCCAACCAACCCCTGGCTTAGTGGAGAACACATGGGGAACCCCACCCCTTTTCTCCTACTGTGTTTTTCTTTTTTCTTTTAAAAGTGGGAGAGACTGATGGCTTAACCAGGCCGCATGTTTACGCCCCCGATCAAGGTCTCGCATACCCGCTTTTTCATCGTTCCACCCAACAGTGGAATCTGAAAGAGTCTCAGCCAGGGGACAACCCCGACAGACGGAGGAGTCCGAGCTGTGGCATTTCTGGTACCACAGTTAAAGCGCTTCAGAAGCCAGCTGTGTATGTGTGTGTGTGTGTGCGCGCGAATGTGTGTGTGTTTTATATTTTATATGTGTGCACACTCCAGCCAATGTGACCTCTGAATGAACGCGATTATACAAGCCTCTATATTTGTGAGTCTGGATGCACATGTGTGTCTATATGTGTGTGTGCGTGTGTGTGTGTGTAAAGGTCAGCAGTGTCGGCGGTGCACAGTGAGCGCATACATACAAAAATGAGTGAATGACTGATTTATTAGGTGTATAATTGCCACAGCTCTCCTCTATCTTGGCTGTAGATCTCTGTTGGATGTTCAGTTTGTGTGTGGGTGTCTGGGTGTGTGTGTGTGCATTGGTGTGCACATGTATGTGTGTGTGTGTTGGAGTGGGCAATGTGCAACATAGCAGGATTAATGGAACACTCAGCACGCTAAGTCTTATGCAGACCACCAGCATTGCGTTCACCTTATATACCAAGAAATTGAAACAGAAATGCTGTGAAAAATCTTGTGAATAGATGAATAGACTGTAAGCCCGTTTTCCATCCACCTGTAGGCCTCTCCATCTAATTTTAGTCTTCCAGTCCTCCTCTCTTTCTCTTTTTTTCTTCGACTAAGTGTTTTTTCAAACTTATTTGAGGATTTAAAACCAAAAAGTTGTATTTTCTATATGCGGATCATCAGGATTTCTAGCTTTTATCCAGGATCTTCCTTTAACACTCCCACTTAAGACACTCCTGCATAATTTTATCTGCTACCCTGGTGACTCAGTGTATCTCATTTAGGACTTCAGCCAAACACTCTCTGGTGTATATCATGCCTCACTGATGTAAGTCTAAAGAAAGAGCTCACAAGAACACACACACACACAAATACACTCTGAGAGGCCCAGAGTGCCGTGCCAGAAAAAGTCATATTCATCAAACCTAACCTTGTGAAAATGTGGATCTGACTATAGTCCTCTAAATCACCGAGATGTAATGGCGGGGGGGGAGAAGAAGCCAAATCACTTTATTACACAGTGCACAGGCTGAGTGGTATTGGAGCCGAGACTGAAACCAAAATGAGATGATATGAAAGAGGGCAGCTAGAAAAATAGAAAGCTTACCTCCAAAAATAGGAGAACATGTTTTTTTTTTTTGAACAAATGTAAACCGAACTGCAGTATACAGCTTACACTCACATGTTCATTGAGAATTTAGCTTTAGAGTCGATAACTTCTTATTCAGCATGGTCGCTACAAAATATGTTTAGTTTTTACATTTTTGAGAATATACTTAATAAGTAGACTTCACATGTAACACAGAGGACAATAGCACACATGGATTGGTTTATTTCATAATGACTTTCTATGGTGACCAAAACTGGATGTATTTGCATGAGACGATGGAGATTTTTCAACCAGCTCTCTGCTGACACAACCGAGGGTTTTGTAGAGAGACCTTCACAGATTTTTGAGCAAATTTCTGGCAACCAAAGCCAATGTCTCCAGACATTTAGCAGCTATTTTTCTGGCGTCAGAAACTGTTGTTTTTTTCTAGCCGTGTCTCTGGCGACAAAACCAGGTATGTTGAGTCAAACATGGTCTTCTCCTTAACCTAACCAAGATGTTTTTGTGCAAAAACCTAACCAGACCTTAAAAAACAGGTATTTTAATCAAAAGCATGATCTTTTCCTAATCCAGAGCACATGTTTTTTCTGTCTAAACCCTAACCAGAGTCTAACCACTGAGATCAAAGTGTAAATGTATGATGTAAGTGTAATTTTCCTCTAGAAAATGTAACAAAACTTTAAGTTTCAACATATCTGCGGTTTGGAAAAACATACAATACCAGCATTAATTTCTGGTAATCAGATTGATTTATTTGTCTTCTATTAACCTGAGATTTTCTCCCTGCAAGCTTTTTCCCTTAGAGAACCTTCACCTGCGTCAGAAACACTAAATGGGCCCCTGATTTGGACTTAAAGCTCAAGTTCAAGTCCTCCTTCCTCTGAGTCTTAAACTAATAAAGATGGCTCTGAATTCTAGGCTTTAATTATGTGTCTTTGGGGCCGCAATGCAGGAGGACATTAATTAAGCTAAATTATCCTTCCTTGGAAAAACAGCTCGCAGCATTCGTCAAGGAACAAAAAGGAGAATTAGTCCCGCAGCGTGAAATACAGGTGTGCATTGTATGGAGCCGTGGGCAGCTTGGCCAACGCTACAGGGTTCACATCCACGCAGCTATGAGAGGCAGCTGGGGGAAAGGCAAGACTAATGTGTAAAATGGAGGATGTAGTGAGAACAGGATGTGTGCTGTGCAAATAAATATAAAAGAATAAGCACTGGCAGAAGAAAAAAAAAAAAAAGCGCCCACTCCATTCCGTGTTGAAGTTTTTTCGCTTTGGAAGCAGGACCCTCCCTCATATTTCAAAGACAGGGCAGGGATAGATGGGGCTTTCTAGTGGCACTCAGGGATTAGAAACACACACACATAAACACACACACACACATGCTTGTCCTAACATCTACATGCTTGTGAGCAGCACACGTGCTTAAACACACACACACACACACACACACAGACACACACACACACACACACACACAAGCAAAAGACTGAGACAGCCTGTGAGGTGATTGTTACCAGATGGGGGGGGTCGTCCATCCAGCCTCTCTGTGACAGACAAAAGATTGCACCCACTTTTCCTCATCCTCTACCCACCATGCTTGTGCTTGTGTGTGTGTGTGTGTGTGCACGCACATACGTGTGTGAGAAAGAGAGATTTTCAAGCACGTTCAAGTGTTGTTTTTAAGGGGGAAGGGGCTCCTGTCTGAAATGAATAAGGGCTAAACCCCCCAATTTCTCCTCTGGGTGAGCTGGCAGCTGGCGTATGTGCATCCCATTCAAATAGAGTGACATGTTTAATTTGACAATTAAGAAAACAAAGGACTCCATTTGATGCCGCAGTTGGAGGCTGCGTACACTGTGTGTGTAAGGGTGTGCGCTTGTCAAGAATCTGTACTGAATTGAGGAAGACAGAGGGGGAAGTATTGTGGATGCAGCAGTTCGAAAAGCAGGAGCAAACCTAAACCGTCAATTTAGATAAGAAAGAGAAGAAAAGGAGCCGTGAGTAAACGCAGACAGGAACAAAATGAACCTGAATTTGCTTTTCTGCTAATTCAAACCATTAGGCCAAAACCTACTGCTGTGCCAGTCAATCTGGCTCATGCATGGAGTATTTACAGTTGTGTAAAGCAGGGTTAAGCATTACCTCAGTTTACCTCAAAGCAGCGGCAGACCACAGGGATTTAAAGGTGATGCAAATAAAAACCGCACATGTTGTTTCTTTTTAGTTGGCTGAGGCTGGCTTACCTCCCGTTAAGGCACAGCGTATGTGTTTGAAAAGTGAGCTGAGCGCTTACGCACGTACACACTTATTATCTGTCTCACAAATGTGCATGAAATGATGTTACGCAAACAAATTGCACACACGTGGAGGCAAAACATTTCACATTTCCTGCTTAAGGAATGCTGCACAGTATTAGGCTCTGTTTGCTAAGAGATGGGTAAGTTTTATAAATCCACCTCTGTGCCCACTTAAAAGGGACTGTAGGGGCTGTTAGGGAGGAAGAAACTGCACATGATTCTGTGAACAGTTCTCAGCACACTAGCTTTACTTTTTGTTCATTCTGATATAAATTACTCTAATAGTTATGCTCAGTTCTTTAGGAGTTTGCATCAAGAACAAACTCTTCATGGAGGTCCAGGTTAACTTGGAAGCTGCTATTTTTTGGCAGTAGAAAACAGGAATGTCCACATGCATTTACACTGAGATGGAGCTCATGCCCAGGAAGAATGCAACCGCAAAGTAAGGGTAAATATTTTGCATGGAGCACTTTCTCTTTTGAACTGATTGAAAAGGTTTAAAACTAAACTCCTGCAACCCACCAAAATATCAATCAATTTGGGCCTGTTTATTCTGACACAAGTGATTAAATGAGGCATTTTTATTCTGTTAAGGCTGTTAAACCAATTACAATTTGAATATTTGGTTCCATACAAACATATTGTTTTTACAAGAAGAAGAAGGACTGCACCAGCCTGAGATGATTTCCTCCATCTTTATGTATGTTACACATGACTAAAGCAGAATCCGTTCAGGCGGCATAGTTTGCTGTGTAGTTTGTATTTTTTTGACACCTATCCTTTGATTTCTTTTTGTCTGACACATTGAAGCCTTGTTTCTTTTATATTTTAATTAGCTTTAAAGTGTACTTTCATTTGTTATGTAGCCAGAAAAATTGAACTGCACTTCATTTTGGCTCAGTGAGGCGCAGATTCAGATCATCCCTTATCATAAGATACAGACGCCAACCCCACTCCCCATTATTCCCTCTGCCACCCCCTCCTTCGCTCCCTGTGGTATTGAGAGTCCTGTTGCTATGGTTACCACTGAGGGATGGCTCCAACCCTAACCCATCATGCTTCCCCCACCACACACATGCACACATACGCATGCTATCTGTATGAAGTAATAGCGGTCATCCTTCACACAAGTGAGTGTTCATATGACGAGTCTGCCTGCTCCTCTCTGTGCCCAGTTACAATAACATGACCCCACTCTCCACCTGACAGCAATGAAAGATACCTTTGGATGGAAGATTCCTCCCCCCTGCATTTGCACACTCAAACACACACATACACCCACACCCACAGAGTCCAATCTGCACTCTTCCCATCTGGTTGTTTTCATTTGCAAAGACAGATAGAGTCTCCTCTTTGCAGTCATTATGTCTAATCAATAGTATTGCAAGTGCAGGCTGTGGTATTTTGTGATACCTCTCGCTCTCTGCACGTCCTGGGAGATAATGTCGTGTAAACAATGCAGAGAATGACAGACTGTTCAAGTGTAATGAAGACTGAAAAGCAACATTTGTCTTCTTTTACACTCTCTCTAAGGAAAATGTTGTGTTAGACGACCTGAATGGCCAGTCTGCCCACTCCCAGTCTGCTCCACATCCAATCCTCCACTGCACTGCTCTACTTCTCTTACAAATGTGTGTAAATGTGTGTGCAAGTGAGGTACGAGAGGGAGAGAAATCGCCTGTTTCAAGGGCGTATTCTGGCAGATAGAGGTGAAGTCGCACAAACACGAGCACAGGAGTAAGTGGTGATGAATTGGCTCGGCCCCCCTCCCACCACCTCCCTTGACCTGCTTCTATGTGTCTCATTGTCATGGTAACCATCAGTGATTCTGCTGCATCCTGCATCCATGCTTTCACACCACATGCAACCATCCTTTTCACAGCTCCCTCTCATTTTTTCTTGCCTCTACCTGCGCTTGATGTCTAAAATGTGCTGAGTCCTGCTCTTTCCAGAGCTCTTTATTTATTTACTATCAATCATCCACATATGGCACTTTAAGCTTTTCATCAGGAAATATTGAAATATTTATGCAAGAGCATTAAATTCCCTGCAAAATTTACACATCTTGCTCCTTGAAAATTGATGATTATTTTTTGATGTGGTTATACAAGTGAGTGATAGTGAGGGAGTGAGTGAGCAAGCGAGTGAGTGAGCGAGTGAGTGTGTGAGTGAATAAGTGCAAAAAAGCACAAACATTTATTTTAACTGTTAAAAGCCGCATGTAACTGATGAGAAAAACTTTTTCGTATTGCAATAGATGCAAACAGATTTTTTTTTCTACAAAGTTATTACTTGTACATGTATTGGTTTTTTGTTTCTGCAAGGGTCACTTATAATTTCATGCAGATAAGTAAAGTTGCATCAATTGGTACCAAACAGCCATGATTTTGATTCAGCTAGATCAGACTTGCAATCCATTTAAGTACAAGTGTACATTTCATTACCCATTATTCACAAAAGAAGCAGTATTATCTGATCTGCACTTCCTGTGATCTCAGTTTCTCCATCTGCATGACTTGAAAGAGCAGTTTTTTAGATAAGAAACAAAGAGTTGAGAGAAGAAAATGCCCTTCGATGGATTCACATTATCCCCTGTATCCGGTATTAAAACAGCAGATCCGGCACTCCAGGATTCTTGCAATCAAGCAGCTTCTCCATAATCGTCCCCTGGAGCAGGGCACAATATACTCTAAACAGCCCGCCAATGGTGTAGGTGCTTATCAATGTGCACGTGTCTGTGTGTTTGTGCATGGGCATGGATACAAGTGTATGTCTATGTATGACCAATATGTGTGTTCCTATTTGTGAACACAACTTGACATAAGAAAGCACTTCCAGCTTTCTAAATTGATATTCCCCAACAGAGAGTCGGATGCTGGCCAGCATATGAAGGTCTGCCATTACTGGAGACACTGAGAGACTGTGCATCACCCACAGAACAGGGTTCCTCCATTAACAATCCATGCTGACGCAGTCCAGAGGGGAATGGTCAGGACAATCATTAGCAGATGCAGACACACCTACACACTGTCTCTTTTTTCCACACAATACAAAAGAAACATCACAACACCCATTCAAAACATTCACTAACCCTTTCAGACGTCCCACATAAAGTTTATGAGGGTCTTTGTGTCTGGCTCTTTTTAAGCTTCTGTTTTAACTGTTTCACCTGTTTTATTGTTCTTGATTTGGATGCATCACTTGTCATTGGCCTTCAATCTGCAGAAAATCTGTACTGATCTGTATGTGGATGTATCTGGACTTGTGTTCAGTTATTGTGGAAAAGAATATTTAAAAAGTATCAGTGAGGTTAATCCCTTCTTTGAGTAACTTTACTTTTATTATTAAGAAATGACAAGAAAACAAAAAACTCTCATTTTCTTCCCCTCTTTGTAAAAATAAATGAGTTAATACCTGCCAAGACCAATGTTTATCCGTGGTTTGCCTCATAGTTCTCATTACGGCAATCTTCAGTGCTTTTCCATTTTGTTGCTTTGTCTCAGAATACTCCTAAAATTTGCATGGTCCAAAAAAAATTACAACAAATAATCTTCGCACTAAAATCAACAAGTTTGTATGTTTATTCGTCATTTCTAAGGCTGCCAGATCATCTGTTAAAACAAAATGCCCTCTTTATCCACACACTGCATACAATTTCCCTCCATCTGTCAATACAACCTGGCAACCCACAACCCGATACAAGGGGCTAAGCAGACAGGCTAGCCAACTTAATGTAGCTGTTAGCTTAGCTGTTGTCAAAATGTCGGTGCAGGATAAGGTTCCAACCCTCATGTTGAAGATGTATTTTGAAACCTTAACATCTGCAGGTATGTGAGCAGGGCATCAGATTGAATAAAAACATATCCCTTTTCATCTTCAAGCCAACATCACTGCCCTCGCTTGCCACAACAGTCCCACTCTGCTGAGCCACGATGTGAAAACATTAAGCTGTGGTGAGTGACAGCAGCTTGGACACCAGATGCCGACATTTAAAGATGACTGGTGTAACTCCGTTCTGTTGTCAGTTCCTTTTGATCCCTTTAATGGAAGCAGAGCAACATCAAGGAAAAGGAGCTGAGTGTCTGATTGCTCCGAAATCCAAACTTCTGACAGCAATGTATCTCTGTCACAAGTCTGTTCACTGTGACATACTCTTAAGTCTGCTTTCTTCTTACTTATGCCTGCACACTTCGACTTGAGAACATTATCTAGTAGCACTTTAACTGCTCAATTCTGCAAGACGGACATGTTATTTCAAAACCAAGAGATTTATTCCAAGTAGTATAAAGAACTTCCTAAACTGCGCGCTGCACACCAGGGTGTGTTAGGCCGCAGTAAATCTGATCCAAAACCACAGAGCTGAATTTGGGCCCGTGCACCAGAAATGTTGGTTCTCCTAAATTGACATTAAACCTGACACATCCTTACTCTAAAAGTTAAATCACTCATAACAGCCAGACGGAACGCAGGCCAAATCATATGATTTACCTAACCTCAGACAACACCTATCCACAAAGCCAAATGCCTGTAAATGTACTCAGCGTGAGGTTAAAACAACACACAGCCACTTCTGTTTCATGTCAGGAAGATTCTCTCACAAGACTCCAACATAAACATCTTATGCATGAGCTGACTGCAAGATGTGCTGCAATTTAAAAAGAAAGAAAAAAAAACTCACTGTGATAGTCCGTACAACTGTCATATTCCTTGCAAGAGCTTTGTCCAAATTGCAGGGTGGGAATACGGGAAGGCACAGTGACAGGCAAGATGAAGAATCCCTTCTCCTTAATAACGAGTTACAGTAGGTTGGTTAGAAAAAGATAGACCACCCTGAAGCAGATGAAAGTGGCTTGAAGCAGACCAGAGTATGAAACTTGTGAGCCTCGTCAAGGACGTTTAAACCCAAGATTAGAGAAATAATCAAAGCCCTCATTGATGAACATCAAATTCAGAGGCGAGCATTTATAGGCATCTCATTAGTGCTAATGTCGGTGTAGCTTTACAAATATTGCAGCAAATGTTCATTCAAAGGAATATCAGAGCTATTTGTGCCGAAATGATTGATAAATGAGACCTTGGAGAAAGGATAGATGATACTGCAATAAGCACCGTGGTAGCTTCTAAAGTCCAAACCGCACCGAGCTGGTTGTCAATTCGAAAGGGGAAAAAAAAAAGAGGTTTATTCCTCATCTCAAGGCTGCTTATTAAATTAATATTCAGCTTGTCTTGCTTGGAAGGGTTCACTGAGTCCAGAAGGCTACAGAAGAACCTCCAGAGTGATGGCACTCCTTCTATTGAAGGAAAAACAGCGGGAGTTTGGGATGGAGAAAAAGTCAAACAATCAAGCTCCATAGATACATTTTTTTCATGTCTATCGATTTCTGTCTCTACATTTTATTCCCTTTTTCCTCACCTTTCTTTCTATTTTCATCACTACTTCATTCATCCTCGTCCCATCGCCCTCGTAGCTCAAGATTTGCACAGTCCATCACAACAAATCCCAGCAGTTGCCCATGCAAACAGTAAAGTTATTTCCACTCCAGCAGTCCCTCCAACCCTGTCGGACAGACCACAGCCAGCAACCACAAACACACACGGACGCTCACAAGCACGGAGGCCCACAGTGGAAATAAGTCTCCGGCTTTTCTGTGGTTTTTATCCCTAAAGCCAGAGCACCAGGGTTTCATGCTGTGCTTCTTTTCTTTACTGTATATGCAATTCATACATCCACACATAATGCTGTTAAATTGTATAATATATACATAGCGTATATGCACAGTGAAATGCCTCACTTCAGCCCAGTGAAACCAGACATCTATCAAAAAATAGAGGGAGTAAAGGCGAGTAAAGAGGTGATAGCGGGCAGGTGGGAAGTAGCGAGATATTCTCTTAAAAGATTCCAGTTGGGGGGGGGGGGGGGG
>JAPZDY010000006.1:12681670-12698794 GCA_029783645.1 Ctenochaetus hawaiiensis | reverse complement strand
TTAAAAGATTCCAGTTGGGGGGGGGGGGGGTGGAAACTTTCTTTCATTCTTTCTGGTGTTGCTCTAACCCTTTAATAGACATCTCATGGTGAGAACTATCCTTATAAAAGCTGAAGTCTAAAGAAAAGACAATACAAGGTGTATGCATGAAAGAAATGCATCTGGGAGATGTAAAGAAAGCGAGCGACCTTATGTGGACCATATTGAGTATAAAATTCTTTTGTAAGTCGGTGCCATTTCTGTGATCTCACACAGACCAGGCAGGATCAGCTGTATTGTTTAATACTGTGTCTTTTGGCACCATGAAGGCAACACTAGATCTGGAACACTTATGTCTCTCTGTCTGTCTCTCTCTGAGCATCTCTCCAAGTTTCAGTTCCTGAGGTGAGAGGGAAGAAGAAGGGGACAAGTGAGATGATTAAATGGATGATTCATTTGAGAAAACAAATATCTGTAGCTGCACAGTCTTTGACCCCTGAGACCCCTGAGCCGGGCCAGACACAACACCAGAGGAGCAGAGTCAGCCAGATAACAGGCCCGAGGCTGCTGCTACGACACACACACACACACACACACACAAATACGAGCACCAATAGAAAGTCATGCCTCAGTGGTGCATAAAAAGACAACATAAAATGGCTTAAAAGCCTTAAATCATTCAGATCTTTTCAGCACAATATGACATAAACTCAAAGTCAGAGAGAAATGTCTCGGTCACACCCAGCTATGACTTCAAATCTATCTCTCTGTAAAGCCGAAATGACAGAATCTGATACACTGGGAAACAAGCGCTTTCACCGCCCTTCACCCCGAACTTATCGACCACCTGCTGTCCCCAAACTGCAGAACCCCTCCCAAAGCAAATACAATCTAGAGAAACACAGGAAGCATACTAATTTACACCAACTTAACTCAATGTGTCATGAAATTAGATTAGTGTGACCAAATGAACTGTGGAGAGCCTCGGGATCACCTGCCGCTCGCGTGTGGTGTGGTGTTGTGCGGTGTGTGTGTGTGGTTGCAGTTTTGTGCGTGCACTGAAGCAGAATGTGTGGCCGTGTGAGTATTTGTGAGTTTGGTCTTTTTTTACTCTCAAACTCCAGTGTAAGAGCGAGAATTAGGAGCAGTAAGAGATGAGACAGTGAGAAAATGGAGGCCCAGACAGACAGAGAGAGAGAGAGAAAGAGGGGGGACATCTGGAAGGCAGATAAGTTTGAAAAGAAACACAATGCAAAAGCAGCCCAGGAGAGCTGGAATAGAGAGATAGGCTGAAGGGAAAAGACAGGCACAACCACGTTGTGCGATAAGACAGATAGAAATAGTGTGTATGTGTGGCTACAGCTTGGTCTGTGTTTTGTTTGGAGGATCCTGTTTGATTTCAGTCCATTCCTCACTCTTGCAGAGCTTTCTGGGTTGTATTCTTGCTTAAGTGTCTATCTTGTCAGTTTCAGACTGTGGAAAGAATCTCGCTGCACTAAAGACAAGCTTTTCAATTTGTAAATGTTATTTTCTCTCTGCAAACCTCCATTGTTGTGCAGTTTAACGTGACAATAGTTGTCCTTGGTCAGGTCTCCTTCTTGTATGCTAAAACAATAGTCAGTAACTGACTGGTTTAAAAAAATCTGCAATGATTTTGAAAACCAATTAATCAAGTAAATCATTCATCAGCCAAAAATGACTCCAGCTTGCTGTTTTCTATGCACTTAGGTGTAAAGATTTGTTGCTTTCCCTAAGTTGTAAATTTACTGTTGATGGCAATAAACAAGCAGTTCAAACATATCACATGGGTGATGGGAAATAATAATGGAATTAATTTTGTAACCTTTTCTGTCATTTAATAGGCTTAACAGATTAATGATAATAAAAGATGAGAAGTAAAACTGATGGAATGGAGTGAAGCGTTAACACATCATCTAATACTGACATGCTTATCTTGAAAAGGGTCCACTGATACAGAGGTTGTCTCTGAGTTTAGGTTTACTTTAACTGGTTTATTTCATTTTTAGGGAAAATATACACATGAGGGGTTATTGAGCCAGGACAAAGAATAAAATGATGCCTGTTTTGGTGTTCTGGGCAAAAGTGCAACAAAAACAAGCAGCACAGTGCAAAGAAAAAAAAAATACTTTCCATACTTCATCTCACTCCTGATTCCTTTAAAATAGCAGAGGAAAAGATAAAGTCAAGAGCAGGATAGTGAAGGAACCAAAAGGGTAAAAGCCTTTGACACATGGGGTAAAAACGTAAGAAAAAGAAAGAAAGAAAGAATGGGGAGGGAGATACTCACTACCAGATGAGATGAAGAAACGGAATAGAAACCAGTCAGACTGGAGAGAGAAAGTGAGAGAAGAAAAGCCCTCACTGCCATATGGTACAGAGTATTGGGCTTAATGAGGCGTAAGGCCATCCTCTCCACAGAGGCACTGGCCAGTCAGATCACACATGAATGAGCACTGTGATAGGTTTAAAACACAGCATATGCCAACAGCTAGTGATATGGAACCAAACTACTGCTTCTGAGGGAAAAAAGACAAAGGAATGATTTACCAAAAAACGGGCCAGAATCCAGCACCCAGCAAAGAGCAGAGAAATGTGCTCTCAAAAGAGGAGAGTTTAAGGTTTTGACGCTGATTGGTGTTGCGATATTGAAAGTGATATTATTAAGATCGTCTGAGAATCTGGGCTCTGAGCTGGTGCCTCGGCCAAAAAAAATTTTGCTTAAAAAAAAAGGTTTGCACTAATGTGCTATATATATAGTTTCAGTCTGGGTAGATTTGCCAACAGCTGTGGTTAGTGGAGGTAAGAGAAATCAACCACTGGGGTCAGAAATCAGTCAGAAATGCAACCAAAGGAGAGCAGGTGCATACTGTGAAGCAAGATGAATGGGTTAGCAAAGTCTGTTGGTCCTTAAGTCTTAGTTTTTAATGTCACAAAGGCAGTTCTCTGTTAACATGGATAGATTACTATTAGCTTACAATTGGCCAGTAATTTATACTGCACATAAAGTAATGTTTAGAACTCAGGGATTTTATCAGCTGCAGCACCCTTTCAGTAATGCCTTAAATGTATTCTTTATTATGGGACACTGCCAGACCTATGTGTAATTCTTAAATGCAATGTCTTAATATACTGTATCTACACTGTAAGTTTAAAATTAAAGAGCTAAAAATATGCAGTTTTCACATTTCAAATAAATAGGAGGCACTGGCTTTGCATTAGCTGGTAAAATCAACATATTAACAGACAAATTTACCAGATTAGATATTTTCTTTCAGTGTCTTCTCTTGCCTTCTTTACAGCAAAAAAGTTTTTTTTTCTGTAACAACAACCTGTTCCTTTTGACTGAAGAAGGCAGCATGCAATTGGCTTTTGTGTGCACAGAAAGAGTCAACTGACTCACCAAACACCCCATTTTATGTAAATGCAACAGAGCTTGATGAAGAAAACCTGCATTAACAAAGAAAATTGACACAACAATGGTGATCTCTAACTCAAGTCACAATAATTGAGATGATTTCATGGAAATCCACCCAAAAACTTGAAGATATTTCAATTTGGACTACAGTAATGGACCAACAGCCTGGCATTGGCATCTCTACAGCCAAACATGACAAAAAATGGGGTTCATATGATAAAAACTTGAGGTTGAAACCTTGATATTTCCATTAACACCTTCTGTTCCTTTATGAAAGACATAGCAACCATAAAGAAAAGCCCACGTCATTACACAGAAAGCTAAAAGCACGAGCGTAAAACTGAGATGGATATAACTCATGGTATCTGAGTCTCCAGTAGCAAACAGGTGACGAATGCACAGTAAGTGTTGATGGATGTTATGAGAGCGATTCACATAGCAGACACACTATCCTGATCCCTCATCACACACATCCTGTCACCATCGCTAGCAGATGCATGAGTTGGTGAGCGAGAGGGGAAGACAAAAAAAAATGCAGGACTAGAGAGAGTAAGCATGCATAGCTGGGACCAGCTGTTCACAGCATGAAACCGTTCACAAAGTTTTCGATCTCGCTGTCTGTTTGTGTGTGAACTCGACCGTTTGTCACCGCTGACCGTCCATTAGATGCAACTGAGGCAGGTGGTGACAGCGAACGCTCCAACCTGCAGCCTTTCCTCACTCAGCTATTGATCCTAGCAAGTTAAACACACTGACAGATTAATTAAAACACACAAAGTAAACTTTCAACAGAGCACAGCTGCCTTTGTACGGGAACAAGCAGGAGGGACGACATCAAGCGGGCTATAAATTTTGATTTTCCCTCAACGTTTTCAAGCTTAATAAAACCTAGAGAGTGTGTGTTGTGAGTCTGGGCTGAGGTAGAGCGTGCGAGCTCCAAGTGGAAGCTGTGGTTTGGTCGGGCTCCGGTTTCCTCGGGGTCTGGATTCAGCGCGACACCAGCGGGAGACCAGTCCAACGTAACAGGAATCTTAAACCGAACACCTTCCTATTTTCAGTGCGTCACCTTATGTCCCGTGCTCTATTGGTTTATCAAATGCGATTAGTCTCAGTGTGCAGGCGTGTGTGTATGTTTTAAATGTGATTAGTCTTTCCTTATAGAGCCATATAGACTTTAGCCACGGGGTCCCAGACTTTGGACTTCACACCGAAAGGGCTGATTACTCTGACAGACAGACGTGCTGTGTTTGTTTAAGGGGTTTTGCGGGAAGTTCAGGAGGACTAACTCCACCTGTCAAAAGAAACCCGTCTCCTTTCCTCCATGTTTTTGCTCTATTTCAGTCACCTTAACACCACACTCACATGCTCCTATTCCTCTTTTTTTATAAAACTACCAACGAGGCCTGCTCAGTAGGTGAAATAATCTGTGTGTATGTCAAAAACTATGACCCAGGGCAACAGAGCATCCCATTTAAATAGTGAAACTATGAAATTAGCACCATCAGGTCAAAATCTCACTTGACCAGCAGTTTGGAACGTAACAGATAATCTTTTAAAAAATGCCAAGATTTCCATGAATTTGCTGAATTTCAATGGAGAGTCACAGTCTCCAAACAGGAAACTTGTAATTTAATGGAAATACTGTAATTTCCATAATAGAGCACATTTTGCGACACAGAGGATGAACAATTTCTATTCTGGCTGTTCTAAAAACCACTCACAGGTCTCAGGTCAGGATGTCAACTTTATTTGTGAACCACATCATGTTCCTCTGGGGAACACTCATCTGAGTTTAATAGCTCCTTCCTGTCAGTGCCATCCTAACAGCAAACTTAGCAGTTTTATCTCCAGTGCTGGCAAATATATAGAAACAGCAAAATCATCAGTATGTTTCTGATTCACTCCTGCGTTGTGGGACATATAGAAATGTGCAGCCTCTATGGGCCCCTTTGTGTGGCTCTTCCAGGTTTTATTCATGTTTCCAATTTATTTCCCTCCATTATTTCTTTTTGATTCCCAGATTATTCATTTTTAAAGCACAGTGTCAATCTGTACTTCATAAACAGACAGTACAGCATTATAGTGCTGTTATGCCAGTGAGCCATTCTGCCTGTCTTTGTGTAACTCCCAGCTGAGCACATCTGTGCGTCTGTCGAGATGATTGAGTGTCGTTTAACAGGCTTGACCATGAAAACACATGCTGAACATCACAGGGGAGATGCATCACCTGCTGAAAGGGAGTTCTTGGCTTCAGTAGCGTACACAAGTACACATGCACAGATGTATGACACATATGCATGCACATGTACATACACACATGCAGAGTTTTGCTTCTATGTTGCTATCTTGTCACTGAGGTCCTTTTTTGTTTGTTTGAATTTCAGCTGAGCTGATTTTTCTTTATTCTTTAATCAATGATTTTTCCAGCTTGCAGCTCATCTGTTGATGGCTGTTGGTATGGAATTTAAGTCTTGGCAAGAGCTTTAAAGTCACTGTCTAACAGATCAGCCGTGGCTTCCCAGCAGTCAGGTCATGCTGGAAGTGAGCATGTCATTGGTTTTGACAGATACTCTGCAAGTCATAACCCACATGGGCAGGAAAACACCCGAAGTCTCCGAAAAACACAGATTATACTGAGAAAAAGAGAAAAAAAAATGAAAGTAATCATATCAACTCTGTGGTTTTGGCACTCAACGAAAGAGGCTCAATCTGAGGATTTCAGCAACGTTTTCATGCAAATACGACTTTTTAAACAATGAAAAACGCTCCACCCAAAAATATGCTTGTCACTTTCCATCATCAGCCACAGTTCACACTGTTCTCATGATCTTTACCTTTTCAGGATACGAACCTGAATCAGATGGATGTGCATGCACACACACACACTCACACATGGAAACACACACATACACTGAGGCACCATAACCTCTCCTGCCTGGGAAATACTTTAAGGAAGCAGGGGAAGAGGAAAGCAGGGAAACCAAGAAATAAATAACTCCTTTGTGTCGCGGCTACATAAACAGTGCAGCACTTTACTGATGACTATAGTAGCTGTACTGATAAGAAACTTTCTACGCACTATTGCTGCATGTATATGTGTGTATGTACGTGTGAGCGGATAATGAGATAAAGAAAAACAGACATCGTAAGAAAGATTTAAAGAAAGAGAAACAGACACAGAATGAATGAGGGGAATGAGGTCACACATAAATGATGAAAGAAGACAAAAAAGAGACAAAGAAAAGTAAGAGATGTGAAAAAAGGGAAATCTGGAACTTGTGTAAGGGTAGTTTTGACAGAAAAGAGAGAAACTACCCCTTACCTTCTGTCTGTACGTGTCTCATTCCTTCAAACACTTCCTCTAATAACACATTTCCTTGTTTGGAAATGAAATATTTTCTAATTTTTCTTCCATTTTTACACACAGTGTCTAAAATTCAAACTAAGCCAGCCAGGCCAGTATTACAAACCCTAAAGACAAACAGTGATTGTTATCTATTGTAAATATTGGTACAATTCTGAGAACACTGTGCATTCGTCTCCACTTTGTGAACGTGACAAAACCTCACAACTTAATCGTCGTGCCAAATAACATCACACAAAAATGTAAACTGGACCACCTGACCCAGTTCTTTATTTGTTAAAGTAAAAAAAACAAATGCTGCGCCACCTCGGCAGTTACAATGCTGGAAAATGGAGAAATACTGAGCAAATCTGGGACAGCATCCATTAGGCTATAAAGCCAGGTCTAACATAATTTGTGTGCATGTGTGTGTGTGTGTGTCCTATCAGAGTAGCCACATATTCCACTGGTCCAGAGAAAAAAGTTCACTCCAACTTCCATCATCCTGCAAATAGCAGCCCCTGTGGGGAGACTCTTGTGGGGATAATCTTGGCTCGGTCGGAGCGAGCCTTGAGGAACGTGCCGGAATGAGCAAATCAAGGCCTATTCATTCACTCTGGCATACTGGAAAACCACCCGTGAAGTCTGGCATGGGATTATGCCTGCACCTACTGCCAGAATAACTGCCGGCTAGGATTAGAAAAATGACTAACAGTTGATTACAACTGTTGCAACCACTGGAACCAAGGTCCAGGGGGTTTATTTAGTTGGTTGAAGGATTCACTAATTCAACAGAGCAGTGTAATTAGGAGTAAATTAAAAGGTTCAATAATTCAGTAACAGACAGGCTGTATCTGTTATTGTAAAGACACCTCAGAAATAAATCATTTAAAGCTGTATTTATCCACATCCCTTTTTTTCTCAGTCCTTCCATTGGTCAGTCCATTTTTTCTCCTCCATTTGTTTTATTTGCATCTAATATCACTCCTCTTCATTACATTTACTTTTCTTTCTTCATGTCTTCTCTTTCCCAAGGTGAAGGCCAATATGCCAGTTTCCACAGAATACCAGCTAGCATTACTTTCCAAATATATATTTGGTTTAATATGATTCATCAGGGCTAATATGCCTCTTAGATCCTGGGGCAAACTTTCTTAATAACACAGAGAAACAGAAATGCAACTTTCTTTTATCATCCCCTTCATGGGTTAAACCAACCTGTGGAAACACTTGATCTTAACGACGCATGATGCTAAGTTAAGACCTTGCTGGAAGACAAACAGCCAATCACCCCTTTTCATTTCTCAGGAGAGGTCCTCCTCATATATAAAAGCTGTTGGAATCAAGATAAAAGCAAAAAGCCGAGCTGCCGTGAGATAGTGCGCCGGTTTCAAGGGCTCACCCTACGCTGATGGCTTGGTTACCGTAGCAACCACCACGAGGTGAGAGAGAGGACATGGCAGCGCAGAGTAAATCTCCTCGCAGTAGCTTCAGGAATGCAGGTGTAGTCTCCCTCCCTGCTACTCTCTCTCTTTTTCCTTTTTTTCCAGCAAGCTTTATAAATCTTTTTCCCTCCAAATAAACATGCTGAATGGCTTTGCCTTTCCTCTCATAGCCCAGTTTTCATGAATCACATTAAAATGCATCATTGCTTCCAAGTGCACTATCCTTTTTTGAAATAGGACTTTGAGGCGGCTTTTCACTTCAGACATGACTTTTATTTCCAGATTCATTTATACTGATGTATAAATCGGGCTTATACCAAGGGAGTAATCAGAGAGGGCTTAAGGGGAGGGTGTGAGTGAAAAGAGAGAGTGAAGAAAGAGATGAGAGGACAAGGGAGACAGTGAATACTTGGTTTTGGCTACATAAGTAGGACAATAGTGCTGTGGGCCAACATGTGTTAGGATTGAGCACCAGAATTAATAATGGCGGTTTCCCTACTAAACAAAGATGAGTAGAGTCACAGAAAGCTGAATAAAAGAAGACTGAGAGGGAAATTAGGCTAAAGGCCGGACAGAAAACTACTTCAGAGTTTCCCTTACCTCTAGGAAGCAGGTCCCAGCTGGAGTGTTCTCTTTAATGGAGGCATTGTAGAAGCTGCTGGAGAACACAGGTGTGTTATCGTTAACATCCTGCAGTACAATGTCCACCTTGGCTGTGGATGACAGAGGCGGGCGGCCGCCATCCGTCGCAACAACCATCACGCTAGGCGCAGGCTCTGATTCAAAGTCCAGAGCTGTTGCTGTGGTAATGATCCCCGTGACCGGGTCAATGGAAAACCAGTCAGAGTGAGAGTTTTTGCCCTTAAGGAGGCTATATCTGACGTCCCCATTGGGGCCCTGGTCTTTGTCCCTGGCAGTAACCTGAAGAACAAAGGAGCCAGGATAGACAACCTCAGGTATGGTCTGTCTGTAAGCCTGCTGGTCAAACAGAGGGGGGTTGTCATTGACATCAGTCACCTGGATGGTAAAAGATGACTCAGCCCTGAGGGGGGGAGTGCCGGAGTCTGTAGCCATAACCCTGAGGTCATACGAATCCCGCTCCTCTCTGTCCAAGACCTGGTCAACATATATCAGGTAGATGATGCTGTCCTTGGTTGTAAGAGCAAACTTCCCATCACCCCCCTCTAGGGACACATTCACGTTAGCATACTCTCCATAATCTGGGTCGGTGACAGATATCCGAGCTACGTACTGGCCTGGTTGGGCCCCTTCAGAGATCCTTGGAGAGCCGTCCTCACTTAGGAAGATGATGGTCATGGTGGGCTGGTTGTCATTGTAGTCACGTACATGAATGGTCACAAACGCATTGGTAACCTGAGAAAATGTGAATGATTCATGTTACTTTGTGCTCAAATCAATTTGTATTGAAATAAAATACAGAGTATAATCTACCAAAACAAATCTGCCGCTTTAAAAAACAGCATATTTTTTGGTCAGCATCATTAATTTACAATGCTACTACCTGTAATCATTGAAAGCATTATGTGTAATGTACTGCAATGAATAACCACAGTGCAATTACCTCAGGGTGGCTGGCATTATCCCTGGCCTGGACCACCAGTTCATGGACCCTCTTCAGCTCATAGTCCAGGGGCCTGTTCAGTGTGATGACCCCTGACTTGACATCCATGACGAAGTAGCGGTCAGGGTCACTCTGACGCCGGTTGATTTCATACAGGACAAGACCATTATCACCCTCATCCTCATCCGTTGCAAACACCTGCCAAGATAAGAAAATCAAACATTGAAATCAAAATCACTCTTGAACATCTGGATTTAAAAGAGTGTTATTATTGGAGTAACAAGTCACCAACTGAACACGAGCAAGAGCTAACCTGTAAGATGCTGCTGCCTTGTGGGAGACTTTCAGAGATAATAGCAAGGTATCTGCTCTGATTGAAGAGTGGCGCATGATCGTTGATGTCGGTCACTGTCACTTCCAGGGTCATGGATCCTATTCTTCTGGGTGAGCCCCCATCAAAGGCCTCTACGACCAGGGTGTAGGATGGGCGTTTCTCCCTGTCCAGAAGTCCGTTGACAACCAGGTCTAGATACAGCACTTTGTTAGCAGCTCTCTTGGTCTCCAGTCTAAACGCCTGGCCTACGTTTCCCTCTCGAATAGTGTAGCCTTGGGTGGTCAGCTGGTCCTTGTCTGCATCTGTAGCGGGCTCCAGAGAAAACCTTGTCCCCACTGCTGTATGCTCAGGGATCTTCAGAGCAGCTTTCTTTTTGGGGAACACGGGTGCATGGTCGTTGATGTCGTTGACTGTGATCGACACCTCAATAGTGACTCCTGTCATTGTCACAGCGATAAAGCTATAGTGGTCCCGCTGCTCACGGTCCAGACGGCGTGCGGTGGTGATGATGCCTGTGGTTTCATCAATGTGGAGATCATTGCCAACGCCTGTGCCCTCAAGATCCGAGATGAAGTAAAGACTTGCAGTTTCACCAGGCGGTAATCCAGCACTGATGTCTCCAACGATGGTCCCTGCAGGCTGCCCCTCATCCAGCTGGAGCTCCAGTGCTCCAAGGACAGCTGTAAACTGACTAAAGACAAGGGCGATGCAAAAATAAAGAAGTGGCTTTCGTCGCCAGAGACTTGAACACACACTGGGTCCACTGACCCAAGCCCTCCGTCTTGACCTTTTACTTGTTAACAGCATGGCTGGGTACTGCTACACCTGTGAGGAAAAAAAAGAGAGAAAAACAAAAAATATCAGCCAAGAGAAAGGGTTTTTTTCTGTAAGTACACGTGCATTTTATGATGTGTGAATTGAGCAATTGGACAGTTTTTTTCACTCTCTGTCTGAAAAAAAAATGTAAAATTTCACTTGCTCTCTTAGTATAATATAAAAAACAAATTTGTCTTTTTTTTCACAGTGGAGTACTCATCTTAAATCCTTGCGTGACAACGTGCTAACACTTTTACAATCTAGAACCTATTTTAAAGACACTGTCTGATAAATTTCAGCTTTTTCCCCCATAAAATGGATATATATAACATTTTGGAAAGGACTCTTCAGCTGGATCAGGAAGCTTTGAATAAGCATGAAAATTCTAGGTCTGTCCAGGATCCACACTGGCTTGAACCACACTGAGGACAGTATCATAAACTATATTTATCTGAAGGATAACAAATTTTATTCACAGAGTGAGAACGTTTTTAAGTGTCCACAATGGTCACAAACTGAAATCCCAAAAGAAACACGTTGGAGACACTGAAATAGGCATCATGAACCTTTGTAAGATCCTCACTTCATAATAGGAAATGCTAACACACATGCACACACACACACGCACACACACACACAAACAAATACATGGAATGCATGGGAAAGTAAGCCTATAGCTGCTTTAGCAAGGTCTTTATGGGGAAAGCAGTTATTTAAGACTGTAAGCTTAGCCTCTGTGTCCCCCAAACTCTAAATCATGTACAAATCCATAAAGATAATAGTCTCCTCATGCTAATGCTAAATCAGTCTTATCAGTCATAGACTGGATCTAATCATGAACAGATTTGAATGCTGTAACTGTCCACGAAATTATGCGTCAGTCCACAGTCAAACACCTTTGGCCAAAACACTGTGACTGTGTGCTTTAACCTGCCTGCTGCACCAGAAGTTTGGACGTGCTCCATCAGATGACACGCTGACTGCAAGAAAGACAATCACAAGAGTTTAAAAAAGGCTATCTTAAACCCACCTGACACTGTCTGAGTAATCCTGCAGCAAACCCACCATCTGGTACTTCCAGCAAGTTTAAACAAACACACAATAATTATTCTCAAATGGTATTTGACCCAAGTTTGACACACATACTTTTGCACTCCACCACAACACTCTGGAAATACACTCATAACTGTTCTGGCAAATTTAACCTGTATGGCTGCCCTAAACTCTAATGAGATAGATGTTCATTTTACCCCTTGATGAGGTTTATACAAATATTTAAATTATGCTCAAAATGAGACCAAATGTTTATGCGTGTTCCTCTCCTATTTATAAGGGAAGATTTATTGAGCGTACACCTCCTCAAAACATCCTCCAATGAGGACAATCTAGCCCTGATATAACTCAGGCATCAAATATGGAGACCAGAGAGATGCTGCTTTATCAGTCTTCTACACTGATCACAACATTAACACCTGAAGTCGATGGAATGTGAAGAAATCCTGCTTCTATTCGTTAATGTTTGGTACGAATGTCAGAAGCAGAGCAGTTTGTTGTCAGTGGAGGGTGTTGGCCTTTATTGGGCAGCCATATTCACCCAGACAATCACTCCCCCTGTGCATGTATAATCCGGACAGTTAACTCGAGGAATGTCTTTCACCTCTAGAGGGAAAGACAATCTGCTGCCGGCTGCAGTATTTGCACACAAGTTGAACTAAAGCATTTGCACTCACACAAGTGCAAAAAGTAGTCTGACCTTCTTGCAGGGTGATGGAAAGGGTGACTGGAATTTCATATACAGAAAGAGGGTTAAAAACAGCTTTTTGTCACAGATAGGAGTTAAGGGGTGTGAGGTTACATTCACTGCATCAATCATGATTATGGAGACACAGACATTTTCAAATATTTGTTTATCTTTGAACTGAAAATACTTAGGATTTACTAATTTATCTGTTTCCTGTTAGTTTCTTTTTAAAGGCTGTAGTCTGAAAAGTACTTTTTAGGTAGAACTAATTTCGTCCTGCGTGATTTGCACAAGTATTGATTCCATTGTTTCGTTTCGAGGCTTTCGAAAGAGTTTTTGGACTTCACGTGGTGTATAAAGAACAGAAAAATGCAATATTTTCTATCTAATGAGTCTTCCTGCAATCTTCCACCACACCAGCGTTTCTGCTGACCCTGACCTCCTGTGGTAGTTTATTAGACCTCTGAGGCTGAGAGATTAATAAAGTCTATAGCTCCACTGGGACAGGGAGAGGGACATGGATACTGGAGCCTCTGGTAGGGTCTCTGACCTCTACATGTGGTCCAGACGGCTGCTGTGGCCAGTTGCTGCTTCACAAAGAGGGGATCAGAGCTGAGACAGAGCACAGTCTGCATACACACCCGTCTTTTGTTGTTTTTGTTTGTGTACCAAAGAAGCTATGACTGTTTAGTGTCTGTAACAGTCTGTCTTGACCTACAGAAAAAAAAAGAAAAAGAAGAAAGAAAAAGACAGAGGTTGAAAGAAGAGGTCTGAGAAACAATCAGGGGTGTGATGATGAATGGAAACCTTTCCACTGCTGAGTCAAAGCCTTTGGAGACCCTGCTCAGACGAAAAAGAACCCACAGTACGGTATCATCATGTAGCCAGACAGAACAGAAAAAAGAACAAAGCAGAAAGATGGAAAAAGTGGATTTGGGACACAATAGAAAAAGTTACATTCCGAGGAGTAATTACAGTTTGCTTTGGCTTGACGGGCTTATTGTCTTTAGGAACCACTGAGCTGTGTAAGCGAAACTTATGATTGAAACATGAAGTCAGAATGGGTGCAGTCCAAAGTGTATGTGTGTCTTTTTACGTCCTCTCTCCCTCACTGAATCAGTTTTATGCCGGTGAAAGGTTATATCGATGAACAGATTGCACGGCTGCAATCTGTCACTGTCAATGAGCAATCGGCTCATGACATCATCTCCTTATTTGACGAGTGCCGTAATACTCTTGTGTTTACCCTGGAAAACACGAGCTGATGAGGAATGAAAGGAGCAAGGGCTCAAGTATAGCTCATGCTGAAAGGATACTGGCTTGAGCAGATGGTCAGTGGAGTAAAAAACAACCATCTGATTCGCTCCCTCTAGTGGCACTCTTCATAACATTCTGTTACATATAATAAACAAAGTTTTTAGTAGTTTATATGAGTTAGAAAGTCTCTAATTTCATCTAAAATGCAAAAAAAAATTTCATAAGTGGAGTGAAATGCAAAAAAGTTTCCACCTGTCTGTCTGGTTGCATGAGTTTTTATATGTCTGTGTCCATTCGCCTGCGAAGCACATGTGCATACAAGCAGTGACATCATCTCTGTGCGACCACATTGACAGGCAGGGCAGACCCATAGGGCTCCATGCAGTCTCAGCCACATTATTATCTGGCATTGCACCCCCATAATCTGCCTCTGCTGTGTGCAAGCCTCAAAGCCTTAAATACATGGGCCTCCACTCTTAAGTGCTGTTACCATATAATACAAAACCATTGTGTGTTTTCTATAGGATGGGGCCATTTAGAGCAGTGCAGTATGTGTATGAGGATGTGCAAGAGTGTGTTTACACTGTCGCATCCCAGTTGTGAGGGACGGTTATTTTTCCTCATGCAGTGCCAATTCTAAACCGGCCTCTCTATCTCACTATCCCTCCCATGTCCAGCCCTCCTCCTTCCCTCCAGCCTGCCCCTCTAATGGATTTAGCAGATCTAGCTGGGCACGCTGTAACTACCCGAGGCCAAGCCAAACAGGGCCCAAAGTCACAAAGTTCCAAGTAGAAATGGCCACTCTGTACCGCTTCTATCTCAACCATGTTTCTGGTGCTTTGATGGAACAGCACACGGTTGAATTCAGCTGGTTCCTCAGCGGTTGAGAAAGTCTGACATAGTGTCACCCAGAACAAACATTGGTCGGATACTATGATTGAAAGCAAAGTCAGAAAGGGGAAGGAATGTAGGAAGAGGTTGGAAAAAAATGTAATGAGCAAGTTTAGCATGAGAAATATGTCTACCATAAGGACAAATGCAGAATACAACTGTGAATTTGCATAATCAGAACCCTGGTAAAATCACATTCACGAATGAGTTTTTATACTTTTTTGAACAGCTCTCTTCAAATCCAAAGAGGATTAAAAAGCTGTCAGACAAGATATTTAAATAGCAATATATTAATTTTAACAACTGTGTACCATTTCTGGTACAACTTCAATTCAGACAAAAGCAAGAAAAAAACTGACAAGAATCAACAAGCACACAACCAAAATCACCAGCACCAGTAAAGGACCCTTCAAATCCTCTTTGTCACTCTTTTCAGCTACTCTATTCAGGCAGCCACACAAAAAAACCTAATAAAACTCTTTCATTCTATCTATTTTCACCGCTGTCACCTTTTTTAAATGCAGTTTGGCACATCTGCTGTTATTTATCAATGGAGATGTTTGTGATGTCTGAGTGACTCTCATAAGTGACCTTGTGGTGCAACGGTAGTGTGTCTGACTCCAGAACAGTGTGTTCAAACCACATTGAGGTCAACACTTTATTCATATGGAGTTGCCTTAGGATACAGTGACAATCCCAAAACAATAATACTAGTGCAGATGTTGTCCTGTAGCTACGCTAACTGTGGGCTGCTGTGGCCCTGTAGGTAGCACAGGTTGTCAGTTTTTTTCCAATCTTCATGTTGAAGTGTCCCAATTACTGTGTGCACTTTGTAGAGTAGCCACCTGCCTTAGTGGATTAATGAACATGTGGGTGAATGCTGAATTGTGTTGTAAAAAACTTTGAGTGGTTGAAAAGAGCACCGTAAATTCAGTATATTTACTCAAACTAAAGAAAAAATGTTTATCATTAATTGATAGACAGCAAAGTTTTTCTGAATCTTGAATTTTAAGTACATGTCATGCATGTGTTATTGTGCTGAGATACTGCAGTGTTGTAGATTTCGGTGCCATTAAATGGTAAAAAAAAAGAGAAAATTTATGGCAGCTCTCAGCTGGTGTTCAATTACAGGGTGGCTGGAGCGACACCAAATCTTTAAATGGCTGAGACTGAAAGGTTAGGCCAAGTTGTGGTGAAACAGGCTGCAGCGGTCTGCAGTGGTTAAAGCCTTGTGAGGAGGGAGGGAGGGGGTACTAACAGTCTGGTGGGGGGTAGAGGATGGAGGAATGCTTTGCATCTCAGTTTTCATGTCGTTTTGGGTTGTGTGTGTGTTGAGGGGGACGGCTGTCTCCCCTTAAGTTGCCTTTTCCCCGGATCTCTGGATATAGACGTCCGTTTTCAACCCCAGCTGTCACCAGCACTGTGAGCATAAGCATGTGTGTCGTGTGTGTGTATATTTAAGTCCCCTAATAAGCACATATACCTTGTTTCCTCTGCTCTTTTTTTTACTTTCTCCTCCATTTAAGAGTCTACATTAAAGGTGGCTATCGATTTAAATTTATTTCCATAACTGGTTCAATCAGAGATCCAATGTATCATAACACCAGCCCCTCAGACAGCCAGACGACCACTGTCTGGACAGTTACACACACACTGAAATATACATGCACATGCTGCACTAAAGCACAATTAATATTAATACTGCCAAGGGCTGAGAGAGGTTGTGGCTGTGTCAAACAATTTGGTAAACTCACCCAGGGGAAGCAGACATAAAAGCTCTCACAACCTGCAAAACCCTGACCCCTTTAGTTTGTGGAGAATGGTACCGTCTAAGTAAGTAAGTTTGAATTAATTATGATGAAGTGAGGGCCAGGCTGGGCTACTCTGAGCTTAACTGGCTGATCTTATACACAGTGACAACTAAACCAGCTACATATAAATACTGAAATAGGGAAAGAGAAGTCAGAAAATGGACCTGCGGTTCGTATCTCATTCAGATGATCTATCATCATGCTCATATTTGATCGTGATTCAAGTCTTTTTATTTCCCTATTCATTGATTGTCTCTTGTAATTAGGAAATATAGCAGTGATGCTCAGAACAAAGCTCTGTCATATTTCCCAGTTTAACTCAGCTCCGGGAAAGGCCTTTGTTTTCAGGTCTGTCCATGAAAAATGCTGCTCTGGAGTTTCATTTTATGACTTATTTCCGACATAAATGTCCATGTCAGTGACATCAGTGAACCTGCAGAGGCTGAGGTGTTGGGGGAGGGGGGGGGGGGGGGCACGACAATGCAGGGA
>JAPZDY010000006.1:12628084-12664511 GCA_029783645.1 Ctenochaetus hawaiiensis | reverse complement strand
TCATGTACACTGAATGAAACCCAAAAAAATCTGGTTTTCACATACGGTTTTAACAAAACTATCCACAGGCCTAATCTGTTGTTTTTTCAATAAGGTTAGAAGTTTACATTTAGACACAAGAAGTTGGATTAGAGTTAAGATTAAATTCAAGGTTTTATGATACAGTGTTCTCAAAACATTGCCTATCTTCTTAGAATCAGAGAGCAGGAACTTGAGGCCATTTTGAGTCTGGAAAGTGGTCAAGAAAAACTCCAGGAGCGGCTCTGCAACTCTCACAGCTGTCTGTGGCTGGAGCCAGGGCAGAAGCTGGAGAATATTTCTGCGTCCTTCCTAGAGTGTGATTTATGTCCGCACCGATCTTCTCCAACTGCTCCTGCTTTGTTTGATTGTTTGTCTCTTTGGAAAGAGTTTGGGATTTCTTTACCAATAAATAGCAGCCTCAGAAGGGCAATAATTAAGGTAAGGTAATGTTGGTTTCCCAGCCAGTGCCACACACAGTACAGGTCACAGTATGTTTACATGATGAAGGGTTATGGAATTTTTTTAAGAGGGATTAGAGCCATGAGATGGAAATGGTCCAACAAAAGCTCATATTTGTTCATAAAGTTGTTTGAGCGAGTTGGAAAAGTGACAAAAGCGCACACAGACCTTTGATGGATGGAAAGCAACAGTGAAGTTAAGCTGAGGCCAAAGGACGAACCGGAGCAGCTCAGGTTCTGAACAAGAGTCCGATGACTGCAGCTCAAAAGCATATTTTATCTTTTTTGGACTGGTGTTACAAAAAGGGCTCTACTGCTGCAGCCATTTACAAAGCTTGCGTGAGAAGAATATGACAAAATAAAAACCCACAAAAGGCTGTTCCAACAGTCCAAGTAAGCTGAGATTGATTTACTTTTGGTTCTGTAACCCCCCTAAGCAATGCAGAGTGCCTCTATTAGATCTGCTTCGGAGCATTTAAGGCGTGTCGACCACTGAACAGGGGGTTATTCATCTCTACTTTGTGAAGTATATCTTCACCCATGTAGAGATGTGACCTGCAGAGCATGTCTCTCATGTGACCTGAACCATACAGTCCGCATCATTCAAGGTCTCCCCCTTACTAAAAAAGCTCATGAAAGGCACGCACAGATAGAGAAAAAGATAATTTTTTAAATACATTTAGAAAGTCTTGTGTGCACTGTAAACACTAGCAAACAAGGTTAAGTCTAGACTCCACACTGATAAGAGCTGGAGACGGACAGGAGCCACTGATGATGTGGTAGCCTTTGCTACTGCCGGTCGTGCTGCTGTTCAAAACCAACCCACTAAACTTCATTTGAAGCCAAGTTTTCTTGCCCTCCGATGTTTTTTTTTTATCTGTTATTGTGCAGGCTGATCATTACTCAGGCAGAAATGATGTTTAGTGTAGCTTAACATCAGTTCTCATTTACTGCAGTTATACAATTGTATGAATAATAGTGTAAGAAATCATAAAGGGTTCAGCTCATGCTGTATTTTGACCCGTGAGTCCGTCCTCAGAGGTTTTAACTCTCTCCTCCCCTGGCAGCTTTGGCAGTCAGTAAGACCAAAATATTTACTGCACCTTGTCTGCCATCTAAACACACTTTCTACATGACATATTTATTCGATTATGCTTCATTTCACAAAGACAAAAAGAGCTCTGCAGCTCTCGGCCAAGTTGTGAGCATTTTCCACCAACAACTGTACAGTGCCGATGACTTTGATTCAAAACAGACGGAGAGAAACTTTGGATGCATGTATGACATTTGTTAAATACTCTCTGTAAACCATTTTGACTGGTGAGGAAATCATAAACACTACTTTTGCACGATTCAGTGTGCAGGTAGGCCACTTTGAGTTGACAGTATGGTGAGGTGTTTTTTGGAAGAGCGCCTTTGGCTTCACAAAGAGCACTGTATGAGCTACCAGTGATTAGCTATACCTCAAGGGAGGTATTCTCCCATTTACAGCCTTATTTTCTCTTTTATTGAACCTTTTTTTTTCCTTACCATGCATACATTCACAAGTTCATGAATAGTCAGGCAACAAAAGTAGAGCGCTTTCCAACCTGCATTAAAGATATTTGCAAAGGCTCTTAAATGTTTCTTTACAACCTTATGAAAAAAAAACTGCACACTGCATTCGTTTAAATGTTTGAAACGGCTATTATTTTTACAATAATTCTTTTAAAAATTGGCAAATGGGCAAGATGACTATGAATATCAAGAGAGGCCAACATTGACAGCTAATTTTTCATTTTCACCCAGCATGCCTGCTTCCATATGAGCTTGGAATATAATACATGCAGTTACATGGTTCAGCAAAATGTGAAAAACTACCTTAAAAGATCATTTTGACATCTGGGCAGCAAAGCCCTTAGATCAAATTTGTGTTTCAGGGCAAGAAAAGTAATTTTAGTTCCATCGCAGTGTGTCTGGTATCTGTTTATGGCACTATATCCCATTTGAATACTTGGTTATACACTGTTTGATTGGTGGAAGGTTCAACATAACATTACAAAGAAGGAATCCGTTTGCGCTTTTGTTGGCACGCAACGCTAAACTGATTGTAAAACATTGTTAATTTTGTAAAAGGATTTTTCTCAGGCTCTGTAACACTGTCCCTCCTTTCTCTGTGTGTGTGTGGGTGTCTGTGTGTGAGATCCACCACCACATTTTGTTTATTTTGAGTGCTTTGGGAAAAAACCACCCATTTCTCATTCCCTTCCATGAAACCTAATGAGACAGTCTCAATGTCCCTGCTCCCTGTTTTGCAGTAATGTTTCCTCTCAGGAAGACAGTGAGCTACCCATTGCCTTTGAGCATGAGGTTGACATCATTATGATGACTTCATTTTGCCAGCTTTCTGGCTTTAAAAGTCAGCAACAGTCAGGGAGATCTGCAAACCTGAGTGCTTGATGGTGCTGACATTTGTTAGATGACTCACGTGGCCCCAGCTGGCACCCTTTTTTATTTTTGTTTTGCTCTCAACTTCCTTTCCCTCGCTGTCACTCTCCTCCACTCTTAACCTAATTGTTGCTTTCTTATTGTGTTTACCTCAGAGGCACGACTTCAGGCTTTCCTCTAAAATATCACTGTGCCTTGCAGAAGGAGGCTGTTTGATGTTGGGGAAGTAGGGTGCAGAGATCTGAGGGATATTGAGGTTGTAGCAAGTGGGGGTTCACCGACTCTCTTGCAGGCAACCACAGTTTTATTTCCAAATTTTCAATGCATTAGGCAGATATTATTTAACTACCGCTGCCTTCTCACACACACGCAACATATACATACACACCGTCAGTGCCCATGGCACAAAGGCGGTTGTGCGCAAGGCTTACGGGGACACACTGGTCACTGTGTTTCCCATCATTCTCTGCACACACAGATAGCCCTAAATGGAAAAGCAAGGTGGTGTGTGAGCAACCGCAACCAGAAAATCTGCTGCACCGCTTAGGATATACCCACCGGCTGGCCACATCACAGTGACCACTGATTTCTGAGCTCTGTAATCACCATACACAGGACTATTTTAGTGCAATCTGACTATGGATTAGACAGCAAATTGCCAGGGACAGTGAGTGTTTCCATGGAGAGGGTGGAAGTTGCTTTTAGGAATAATAAACAGAGTTAGATTAAGATTAGACGTGATGGTCAGAAAGCGGCAGCAGCTGGATGAGTGTGTTTGTGTGTTTCTCTATGATGTCCAAGCGTGTGCTTTTATTTAAAAGCATGAGGATGAAAAACAAGGAGGTTTTTTATTCAGAACAGATCACTAGAAAGCTTAGAAAAAAACAAAAAACACTTTATTTCATTCTCACACTTAATCAGCCCTGTTTGTGCATGGCTAATCCCACTTTTTTCTCTTCCACAATTAATCAGCTGCGTGTAAGGACAAGCTTACACAGCCATGAATGTTTATACTTCAGCAAGCTCGCTCACATGTGTTGGAGCCCCGCAAACTTGTCCTCTGAGAACTGAAAACATGAGAGAGTTTGTGGTTGCAGCTGTCATGAAAGTCAGCTCAACCTGACAATTAGATCCTTTAACGAATAAAAATATGAAAACTCTGTCAGAATCCCTCCAGCTTCGAAACGCTCCAGTGTGTATTTGTATTTATTAAATGTGACTCCCATCAACTGGCTAACTGCTGACAGATTGGCGTACACATACAGCACGTGGCCGCCACATAAGCATACACACTCACAGCAGAGAAACATAAAGAGAGCATGTGGTCCATCTTTGAAAGTTTTAGGCAAAAAAAAAATCTCTAAAACATGCTTACACACACAAACAAAAAACTCTGTGATGATCTGAGATGGAAACATTAACATGCATTTGTTGAAACTGCCACATCTTCTGTCATTTGCTTCCTATCTTTCCATCCTAACCGCTCGCAAAACTTTAGTACAGTATTTCAACAATAACAATTGAAAAGGACACGCATCTTTTTCCACTTCTGTGTATAATGTTTTTCTTAAGTTGTGATGAAATTCTGCTACATGATGGATACATTAAGTATGCGATTTTTTGCTGTCAGCTTCATATAAAGGCATGTCATTTATAAGACAAGGGATCCAGATGGCCAATGTAGAGAGTTTGTATGTAAATCATGCCAAAGAGATAGAATCAGATCTGGCTCTATCAGTGAAAGCAGCGTAAATTATTGAAGGACTAACATCACCGTGCGGGGAATCATCACAGTGGCAGCTGGGTGGGTGATGAAAGAGTCAATACATTGCGAGTTGCTCACATGAGGTCCAACACAGAGTTTGTTTTTGTTTCTGAGCTGCTTCCAGATAAAACCTCTAATCCTGGGATTTACAAAGGAAACTTTATTTTCTTAATCAAAGCAAACACAAAGCTTAGCTCTTTTTCAGTAACTTTTGAAATCCAAAGTGGGACTCCTGACACTTACAAAGCAACATTCATTGAAAGCCAAACCCAGCATCTCCCGTTTCTCCTTGCAGCTGTCTCAGATTGGTCGTCAAATTTAAAGTTATGCCTCTTGTGTATATGACCACATGCTATTGCCTTAGGTGAATGCTGAGTGTTGCTATTAGCTTTATCGCATTTTACAACAACCAGCTTGGCCTCTAATCACCACTGAAGCTGAGCAGCTACACCCACACGCTCACCTGCATTCCAATCGGTTAATTTCCTGAACATCAGAGAGAGCTGGAGTGGCTCGGACAACAAAGACAGGAAAGAGTTTGAACAAAAACGGAGGGGGGGGCTTTGATAGTTATGAGCTTATTGTGCTATGTTAAGCACTCCTTCTATGTGTTCATGAGTGTGTGTGGAGGGAAATATGGGCGCCATGTGGGGTTGAAGGTGTGAGAGGACGCCTAACAGGCCTTTCCATTTGTACACCATTAGATCCACAGCAATAGGCACACACTAAAACCACTTTGATGACTGCTGGGGCACCTTATAGTGTGCGCCAGGTGTTCTGTGCAACCATGAAAGAGACTTTTGACGCTGAAAACAGGGAGTTCTTGTTCATACTAATGGACCGATGCAATAAATTTTCACTGTGCATTATGTCCATTGGTTTTAAAATTATGAAACACTTCCCTGTGAAGATTTATCAGGCACCCGTGCTTTCTGTTCAGTTCGCGCTGATGATGGCGGCCCAATAAAGATGGCGGGGGGCTGTGATTTTAACGAGACCCTTCATATGGCTCGCGGCTCCTCTCATTCCTTCTTTCATTTTGTCCATCTGTCACACTGCAGAACATGCCAGCATTGTTTAGCTCTGGTTAATGCTAAAGGTCTGTCGCCCTCTGATGTGGTGCTTCTCTGGGGGAGATTTAAACTATGCAGCAGTGGGAGATTGGGGGGGTCAATGACCAAGAAGATTTCAGATTAAGAGGGAAGTTAACTGTGAGTCAAGAAAACCTTAGGGGATGGTTTTAGAAGTCTACCAACAAACAAAGTGTACTTTTTTGTTTTCTGTGCGTGCAGGTCTGCTTGTGCGCCTGCGTCTGCTGCGTGTGAATGTTAATGTATGACAGTTTCATTTGGATATAGTGTGCAGGAGTCTAATTTGGAGCTGATTCTGCAGAGTAAATATAAACCCTCCTGAGGATGTTGTGATCAGTCACAGGCTATGGTGACGATTCAGGTTGCCTCTGTGATTTTAATTTGCAGGTGGTTTTCATTTTGGTCACAGTATCATCTTTAGATTCTCGTCCTCGTTAGCTGTGAGGAACGTGCTCTCCGACCAACTCTCTTTTTCAATGTTTCCCGACCCTCTTGTCCCTGTTTACCCTAATCGAACTGGTTTTTCGTTTCACTTTTTCTGTTCATGTTCCTCTCTGAAGTCCCCAAAGCTGCATTGAGAGAAAAAGGCCCTGTTTTGCAGGCAGTTATAAGTCATTTAAAATACATAACAGTCAAAACATTTGCCACACAATCGATACCAAATGTTGCATTTTAACATCAACCATTCATTATGAGGTTGATTTTTCAAACGCCTTTATAATGACTGTAGACAAATCCTGATGGAACAGCATTTGCAACATACCAGTCCCCAGAATTTGGGTCACATGTTGTGCCTTCAGGTCAAAATTCACCAAATCCCATGCAGTAGTTTAACAGTTCAACTTGAGAGAAAGACTTAGGTCTCCCAGTGCAAATTGAGCAATAGTCTCTTACAATGGCAGATGGGAAGATTTTAAAAGACCCTCAGCAAGATTTCTATGTTTATCCAATGTGTTTATCTTTTTCAGTGAAGCAAGGACAAAAACTGTCAACCAGAAAAGTAGAGATGCTCTTGAGAAAGGAAGCAGTTTACGGAAAATGTGGTCATAATTTTAAGAAACTCTTACAGTAAATGGTCACTGTGGATGGAAGCTGCAAATCATCTTGACTATGGACCCATTTCGATTACAATAATTACACAAAACTAAAGAGAGCTATATGTTTACAGAGATATATCTGTGTTTATGGACATTGCTGAGATTTCAAGATGATTTGGTCTGAAACACGTGATACGAAAAGAATAATCGAAATTTTGCAGTCCAGCCCCACACGGACAAATCCTGCGAAGTCCTCTCATCCTCAGTCATTGTTTATGTCTAGACTGCTAAACCTCAGTCTATTACTGGGACATGGAGAGGTAAAGTGTCTCCAAAAATGAACTCAAGAAACACTTTGCACCAAATGTGTCAGCCATAAATACCTTTTTGGTATATTTATCTACAGAGAAATTAGAGTTGCATGTTGACAGACTCTTCCTGTTTTCTCTTCTCTCTCCTTTGTTCTCTGGATTCCAATTTCAGGTCCAAATACAATCACCATATGGAGATAAAAGGACTGTTTACAATAACAGCAATTCCAATACATGGCTTCACAAATATTTACTAGGTAATAAAATAAGTATGATCGCAGAGAGCACAAGGTTTTGTTTTCTATTTTCCAACATATTGGAGTACGCAAGAGATTTATCAGGGTAAGCACGGAGGTTGCACTTTTTGCCGAGTTATGGATCTAAACCAATTAGAAACACATCTTATCTTGGGCAAAACAGCACAGAGGGCCTTGAGGAAATCTGACATTTAATAATGCTGTCTCTTTTGTTCATCTGCGTGTCATTGATGCACAGTTTTTTATTAAAATGAAATATTTCAAACATGACTCTGAAGACATTTGTTAACTGTAACTTTTTGGGCTTTTTTTGCCAGGGGATTTCAGCGACACACATCCGGATCAAAGCTTCACTCTTAGCAGCTCCAGCTGTGTCTTTCTCCTTCGACACCATCCTCGGCCTTGGAGTGACATCAACAGGACATCCTATAGCTGTGGCGCTGACCTCAGTAGACCTCAGTCCACTGCACTTACACATGCTATATGTGTGCTGGCATGTGGTTTGCTCTCCATTGAACTGCATCAAAGTGCATCTAAGCATGGTTGTAATTTACTAAATTTGTGTTTAGGATGTGTGCTTGGTGCAGTGTAGCTGTACTGGTTTTTCTGCGGGAAAGGCCTTTAAAAAAAAAGAAAGAAAGAAAAAAAACAGAGAGCAGCAGTAAACCTCATCAAAGCTCGACCACTGTTTAAAACTGTTGCTGCCTGCTAAGGAGCGTTTCAAAGGTCACGTCCACTAACAAACGCTCCTGCATAAACACATGGCACGAACCATTGCACTGGGAAATACAAGGCTAAAGAGTAAATAGTCAGGCCTATGGCTAATATAATTTTAGTCAAGACTGAACTTAACATTTCAATACAAAAATTGGGTCAAAACAGCTCAAGAATGTGTCTTTAACTTACAAAAGTTCTATTTAATCTGGTATTAAAGCCTTATGAGTTTGAGAAATTAGCTTAAAGAAGGATCCCTGTTGTAATCTTTGCATTTATTATGAAGCTAAAGCCAGAACACTTTGGTTTGGATAAGCACAGAGAAAAAGGTGAGACAGTTGGCTTGATGAACAAAGACATAATATTTTAAGCCATGTGTAACTCTACCAAGCATTTGTAAACAGTTATTGGTGTTTATTTATAACAATATAAAATAAAATAAAAATAATTAAAAGATATTTCCTCTCTGTTATTTTCTCAGCCAATAAATTTGATTTGGAATTCCCCAGTCAGTAAAAACGAAGGCCACACCATCCTAATCAATCACTGATCTCCATTGCTGTTTTTCTTGGTTGCATAAGGAAAACCCCATGCCTCCAGGCACTTAATAAACACAACCAACTGTTAATAAACAACAGCCAGACTATTTTTCTTACCAGCCTGAGGTGTTGACAAGTACTTGGTGTTTTGTTGTCCTTGTTTCGGCTTATACTTTGTCGACTTTTGGTACTAAACACCATACGGTGTCCATGTGGGCATCAAAATATTTCTTGATTGCACAATATTAGTTTTTGGCCATGGCCAAAAAAACAGCTACTCCTGTGCCGACACAAGTAGTTGCAGTGCCGTTGGCATCCTCTTATTTTTATTCACTGACTGTATTTTGAACAATAAGCAAAAAAAGTTTTCTCTTGCTTAACAGCTCATATTATTGTTCTTTTTTTGTAATCAAAGGAAGTACTGCTGAAGGTTTTGGAAGTCGTTTTATTGGTGGAATCTGGGATGCTGCAGGATCTTCTGACCATTGTGCCTGCAGGTCATGTGACCTTCCAGATGTCTCTTTTTTTCCAACCACCACACAGGACTTTCCTCTTGCAGTACCACATGTGGCCACCGGAATAAATTGCTCCTGGTGGTTAGGGCAGCATTTTGAATGGTGTAAATGGATGAATGAGTGCAATATTGTAAAGAACTCTGAACAGAAGCCCAACATAACTGTGGCCCACTCTGGTTCATAAAGTGAGATAACTTACCCCCACTTTCTGATTTTTGGTGAACTGGATGTTTAACCAGTAAGCTTAAGGTGCTAGAGAGCACTGGAGATTTTTTTTTTTGAAAAGTGCCAAGCTAGCTGTTTTGTTAGCTAAGCTTGGTATCTCCTGAATTATATAGGAAAAGTATGAAAGCAGTATCCCGTCTGACTTCTGGAAAGAAAGTGAAAGAACATGTTTTTTTGAGACTGTGGAGCATTAATTGTACATGAAAACCACAGCAGAAATTGGTGTTTGTTTAAATCACAGACCTATTAGGGCTATTGTGGGCTTAGCATTGATCAGTCAACGTTTGTTGAGCCTTCTATGGTCACAGCTTCACAGTCACTAAGTGGAAGGAAATATTTCTAAAGGGCTGTTGATGACATATTGTTCATAAATCTTAGCGAACAATAGCATTGTGGTTCCTCTGTAGATCTCACTTGGAGACTAGAAGCTTACTTGGCTCCAAAATTTTCATGACTGTTTTCATTTTTTTTATAAAGATTGGATATGCTGATTTAAATAAACCATTGTGAAGCAGAAGGAATGGAAAAACCAATGGCATAAAATGCTTTTCTTTTCTGTCCTGGTTTAACTGAACCTCCCTTTCCTTATGGAGAACTTGGCACGATAAAGAGATCTAATGATTAAAAGCACTATTTAGTGTTTCACATGGAATGTGATAAACCAAAAGCGTTTCCATGTCTCTCCCCTCTTAGATATGCTTGTATGTTCTGCAAAAATATCAACCTTTCCCTACCAATCTCTCTTTGCTGTGTTATAGAAACATTAATTAGTAGATGTAAGCAGTCCACGCTGGTAAAGGGATAATCAATAAGGTCAAATTAAGGTTAACCACCCTCCTTTGTGTCACAGCTAAACAATACAGTCTGAATGCAGACCTAACCACAAACCTGCATCTGGTATCGGTAAGATGATGGAGTTCACTGCCAGATAATTTGGGTCACATAAGTTCACTTTTTAAAATGGCAACACATGTAAAGTCTTAAACTGACAAGTAGCCAGCTTCTTTTCTGGGCAAAGTATTTCACTGTGTTAAAGGAAACCCCAAAAGATTTTTTAGTTCAAAAAAGGGATTTTTCAAGGTTTAGTTTATGATTAAGCTCTCTTGGCTTAATCCTTAGAGGTAATTTCTATTTTATCAGTGTATAGTGGAAGGAAAGGACTCAGCTCTCCTGCTTTAAGCATCTGGTTTCACCCCCTAGTGTGGCAGTTAGCATGTAACAGCTGAAATTCAGGAAAACTCTTGGCAGAGTTTGTACATTTCCAGGTGCAGGGAGGTTAAAAGCACCATCAGCTCATTTTTTAAAATCTTGTAGTGAACTTAAGGAAAGATATTGTTTTCAAATGCAGCAGTGAAGACAATGAAAATGAAGAAGGCAAAGCTACAAAAGAGAGGGTGTAAATGAATTGTTTTTGCATTGCATGTGAGCTCACACGCTTGTGTGAGTGTGTCTGTCTTCGGTTGTGTGTGAGGCAACATGTGTGAGTGTTTCTGTGGTCTCAGAGTATTCTTGAAACTTTTGTCTGACCATACTTAAAGATGAAAAAACTGGTGTGGATTGGTATTTAACCAGCGGTTTCCTCTCAGTGGAACGCAAACTGTCATCTGTTTAGTTTGGCATCATCTGGACAAACTGAACACTATATATACATTGAGCCGGAGCACTGGAACAGCCTGAATGGACCCTGGACATTTCAGAGTTAGGAAAAGGCCAACAATATAGTGAATTACAGTTACAAAACAGATGAATTGTTTTGGGGTTATCAAAAGTCTTTAGCTTTAAAACATGAATGTGAGGAGGTAGGAGGGTGTGTTATATTTGCCAAGCAGATTTATTAAACAAGTTATACCAAGCTTCAAATGCCATAGAAGAGGACTGTTTCTTTTGTTTTTCTATCAAAGTACAGGGCTATTTCTGTTGTTTTTCGAGCAAAATCACAATCATAATGTTTTGTTAACTTCTACCTAACACTTTCATACATCTCAAAGTACTCACAATCCAAATGATAGTTTTTATTGGTTTTAAAGAGGGCCACAATTTCCATGTTTATTTATTAATTACCCTCTATGTTTCTATCAATAAAAAACAACAAGATTTGGATATTTAGCTGATTAAAAAAATACCAAACCTCTAACAGGATTTCATAGAATTTCATGACCTGAACACACCCTATTGCAGAGTGAGAAAAAGACAGCAGTGTGTGAAGGGTTGTGATTAGATTTCAGCAAGTAAAATAACTTTCAGGCAAATTTCGATTGGGCAACTTGTATAACTTTATTTGAGGTCAGGGTTAAGGTTACAGCATCGTTTGAGCAAGTAAAAACAAATTTGAAATTGGAGAGTCTTGTTTAAAATAGGAAAAACACAGGCTGAAATTGACAGATGTTTAATACTTTACTGTGATATAAGCCACAACAACTTTGTTTTTCACCAGGTGTATACAATACTATATGAAATCTTTTTGACTTGTCTTTCTCCTTTAGTGTATTCCTTGTGATGACAGAACATTTCAATCACTTTCAATACATAGAAAGATGTATTTCATTCATCACAATCCATACAAAGACAGATGGTACAGTGCATACAGATTCCCAGGAAATTAAGCTCCAAAGATTGCAAAAGTGCCAGAATAAGAACTTGGACTGCTGAGCTGACAGCCAATAAAGCTATCATGCACATGCTATTGTGCATGTACGCATGTCCGGTTGTCCGCGTATGCAATCATGTATATGGGCAGATGTGTATTCTCTATTGTAAATGCATATGCTCTTGTACATATGTGTTTGTGCTATCACTCACACGGCTGCCATCAATCACTGACAGACATGGAACAGATGTTCAGTAGTGTTCCAGTGGATCCAGATAAGTCCAAACAGCTGGAGGAAGAGACCTCTGAAAAGAAGATAAGGGCAAAACAGCCCTCAGGATGCTTTCAGTGTCCTGAGACTTGCCCTGCTGGGAAGAGGTTCTGCCTCTGCATATGCTTCTGGAATAAGGCTTTACACACACCAGGAGGTTTCTGTCCCAGTCCTTCCCTTGTGGAGATGACAGTTGGAACAAAGAAGGGCTCAAGGACATTTTAGTGGTCTCATTTTGCAAGTTTTCCCTGTGAGAAATCTCTTATTGTTGGGTAGGAAGAGACAAGAAAGGGAGGAATCCCTTGAGGCTGCATTGATAATAAATTTACTCTAATATCCTTCATCTGACCCCAACCCATCTACTGTCATCCACTGCTGTACCAAATGTGATGGAGACCCTCTCTTCCATGTTTGGGTTCATGGCACTGGCCACATGTATCATTTGACTCCACTGTTGAACATTGAGGGATTTGAAAGGAAAACAATAACATTTAAAGGGTCAGTAACAAATGGGCTCCAGCCAGGGATTGTTGGTTGGAGGAGGAACTTTTGACACAAAACTCCCCAGAGGTTTTAATGGTGAATGCATGTATAGAAGTCAGAGAAATGCTCTGAACTTGTTTCTTTAAGGCCTTAATTTTTTTGTCTTTAAATTATGAGATTTCTTACTATGAACACATAGCATGTAAAAACAAAGCAAAATCAACAATTAATTGATACCTTTTAAACAAGTATTTTCTGTGCGGTCAAAGTTTAATATAATTATTTTTTATGTATCAAAAGCTCAAAGAGGATGTCAGACTTTGTAAGAGCCTGAAATTGCATTTGGTGACAAGTTCATTTATTGTGATAAACAAAGACGTTTTTGTTTAATTCAGAGAGTCCCACAAACACAAGCATCTGGCTACAGGAATGCACTCAATAAAGCAAAAAATATATGTCAATTCAATGCTGGAAATAGTTCTTTACATGTTCATGAGAATTCCTGTTTCAGTTACACTTGTAAATATGACAGAAGGAACTGATTTCAGGAAGTTATTGAACCCTGTTTTTACAATAAAAAAGTTATAACTTTTAAGGATTAAACATCTTCAGCAGGAACCTATGACGCTGGAGCACCATAGGGAAGTCAGAAAGTATTAAAAACAGACACATTTTTGACTTTGGGCCTTTTGATGGGATTTGTTGAAAAAAAAACTAAATTTAGAAAAATACCAGACTTTTCCACTGATTTTGATTTTATCTATGTATAAAATGTGTTTAGAGACTGAATGTACCTTGCAATTGACTGTTCAGATATCTGTAACAAAACAGCCTGCGCCTCTTATTTAACTTGTTTGTGGACAATTTTTACTCTAAGGCCATAATCAGAAATCTGATGCTCGTTAGCGCTGCAGAAAGCATGCTAAAGATGCTAATGCTAACTTAGTAGAAAAAGCCTATTAATAGTCCAGTGAAAACCAGACAAAGCTGACTGCAGTCTGTTACACATAAGCTCATTTCAGAAAACAGAGGCATGGGTTGGGTCAGAGAAAATCTGATAAATACAGATGTTACTGTGTGCTCACACATCACTCCACAGCATGCTGGGTTACTGTTTGCCAGTTTGGCTAAACAGAAGATTTATTGGCTCTGTGGCTCCTATAATGTTAGAGTGAAACAGAAGAGGCTCTGGTTGGACGAGAGATACCTCTTTCAGCCATTTTGTGCGCTCGTGTCTGTGCGTGTTTAAGAGCACGCCTTGACCAAATGCAATTAGTGTGAACCCATTTAAGACCATGTTGCTGTTAATACCCCTAAAGAGACCATAAAAACTTCATGGGGAAAATCAAGAGCAGAGAAATGAAACCAGAGTCCAAAAGAGAGAAGAATTTGGACTCATCAGTTGGAAGAAGAAGAAAATGGCAAAAAGAAATCATGTCAAGGACAGTGGAGACAAAAACAGTGCAGACGGATCAGTATTGCTCACTGTAATCCCTTGAATGTGGCCAATACATCACTCTTAGTCAAGCCTTCTTTTTTTCCATTCCTCTCTGATTATCAGGTCCTGACGTGTCCTCCAGTCCTTGCAGCAGACTGATTAGTCTGACGCACTGAAGCAGAACCGGGCGAACGGAGAAGAGTGTATTGATTGTCACAGTGACCTTTCCATCGCTACTATTCTAAAGATACGTGGGGGGTTGCAATTCTTTAAGGTTCTTGCTCAACCAGCAGCCAACATTCCTAAAGATAGGAATGCTGCTCTGCACAAATGACATTCATAGCTTTCACACACTTAATTGTAATCATTGTGGTCTCAGCGGGGTGGCGCCACCACACCGCAACCTTCAGCTCCGTCCTCCTAAGTAGGGGGTGGAACTGTAATCAATATAACTCAAAATGTTCTTAGAAAATGACAGCCTGTGTACGTGGGGGGAGCAAGTCTTAATGCAATAACAAAAGCTTATTTACATAATAAAGAATTATGGAAACAAAAAACTATGGTAAATAGGTTTATATTCATTTCACCTCTCATAGCCTCCACTGGCATTTTACTTGGATTTTATCTGTCCCTGTTAAACAAGTTGCATTAAAGTGACCTTATTGATCAGTAGAGGTTGTGTGTGTATAGAGGTTGGCTATGTTTATCTATCTAGTCATGAAATCTACTTCTCAACGAAGAATCCTTTCAAGTTGGGAAGCATTTTATTTACCAATAGCAATTTAAAGGTATCATTTTTAGAAATAACCATATTTAAAGGTGCTGTTGTCATATTTTAGCCCAATTAGAGTGAAGTACTTTAACTCTCGTGTCATTTTTTTTGAGTGTGGCTAAAATTGTGCTCAAATCTATGTCAAATTATTTGTCCCAATCTTAACTGATAGATAATTTTATACGGTACAGTGTTTATAATGCACAAGTTCTTTATGACCTTGGAGTTAGAATACACTCTTGTGTTTGTGTGTGGGTTTTATTTGGACAGAGGCAGAGACACTTACAGTGAATATGCAGGTTGGTGAAGGTGAAAATTTGACTATAAAACAACTTTTTAGTGTATGAAGCATGATGGGGTTGGTTGGAAATGGCAATGGAAAGAAGAGGGGTTTGTGGTGTTCAGCCATGTGCCAATAACAGCAAATTGCTGATCTATATTTAAGACAGATCATAAAAAGCCACTCAATTCCCTTAAGTGAGTAGTGGAGAGAAAAAAAAGCAGGATGCGGAGGAGGGAAGTAGTAGGACTGACAGGAGAATTTAAATAATTGGCAAATTTAGACAGGCAAAATACATCTGTGGTAGTAGTTTGTAACCACAAGAAGCCATACAGTCCAGATGAGACAAACCCAGATAGGTAACTCTGATGAGGAGCAACCATGAATTAGTACTGAGGGTAAACTTGAGCCAAAAAATAATATGAAGATTGTTTCACATACAACATGTGATTGTAAATCTCCACAGAAAAAGCACAGCAGGGACTGGCAGTAATTACAGTGCAGCAACAGAGCTCCTGGACCTCTGACAAAACATTCATTCAGAACACACAACACAAACACACAGGCAGATAGTACACGGGGAGCATCGGATGATAAGAGCACTAGAAAAAACACACAGCACACATCATCTGCAGTGCATGGCAGGTCTGCCAGCAGGAGAAAGCCAACACAGCATCATGACCTTTGTAGAAGGAGGAAGAAGAATAAAAGATGAATGATCTAAAGCTAACGACAATGGTGGAAGGGACTGACTGAATTTCTACGGCTGGTCCTGCAACCGTGGATCCAAAATGAAACAGTGCATTCCTAGTAACACTGCAAACAAAGCTTGCAAACACACCATGAATTATGTTTGTAGTTTTTTTATTCTATGATGCATACGCTAAAAAAAAAAAATTCACTACTGAAAAGTTCAGCACAGGTGTTGGTAGGGTATTTAAAAGTAGAAACCCAAGGCTTGTAAGAGTGCAGAGAAACAGACACAAGCACATTAAGTTCATAATCTATATTGGAAAAAAATTCAATAACATTATATAAAACTCTAAAACTTTGTAATATGATTTCTGTGCACAAGCGATGTGTATAGGAGAGCTCACAAACAGCTTTCGTTTTCTGTAAAATCAGTAAAATCTCCTCTGTGTAAATAGAGTAAGATGTTCTGCTTGCTTTATCAGAATCAACCCTTATTCATGTGAACTGCCATCTTGTAGGTTAGTCCTCGTGCTGTGAAGCCTGTGCATTGCATGAAAATTGAAAATAAAATGAAATATGCAGTGGATCCTGATGTGATCAAATGATCATCAAATGAGCAAATCACGTCAGACTGGGAAGCCCCTCAGCTTCAGTAACGCAAACCAGCTCAGATGGGCTTTTATATTATACCGAATTATCTTCTTCCAGGCAGCAGAAGGTTGAGATAAAGAGAGGTCTGTTTGCAACTTTCTGGATCAACATCAAGGATTGAGCTATTGGTGATGTGATGTGGTGTCGCGCAGATGATCATACCGCTGATTCAGCCAGTTTGGAAACCAGAAACCAGAACCCAGATCCCCCTGCCTCCACGTTCAACCATATTATGTCAAACTTCCCTTTAATCCTTAACAACCAAATGCACGCTAGAAACACACAAGCCACCGCGACAGTCTCCCCCCTGAGCTCCTCACCCCTGGGAAAAACATCACTGCGTACCACGCCTCGGTCTCTACTTCAACCAGAAACCTCATGCACTGGGCCAAGTAATCTCTGCATCAGATGATCCTTCATGTAACCTTCAGTGCTGAGAAACCTACTTCAAACTCAGTGTCAGCATTACCTAACAATCAAGCTGCAGTCATGGTTCTCAAGACTTGAGGGTGGAAATCAAATAACTGCATATTATGATCAGACGTCATTTGAGTTTCCATGGATGAAGCCAATTTAAACTGATGTTTCGATTTGCAAAAAAAAAGCAAATTGCACACACTTTCAGTGGGGTGTTTCTATTTCAAGTAAGATTTGACTTCACTTACATGCGGGGAGGTCTGCTGCATGTTTTCACAATGAACCAGGTTCAAACAAGCATATCAAAGTTGTGTTTCTCTCATGGTGGTTTGTCATCTTCCTGTAAATCACATCTGTCAACAGAGTTTAACAGATAGAACCCATTAAGATGAAACATCTCAATAATAAACAGACATAGTTTAATGCTAGATGATAACTATGTCTGTGATGCACCATGTGTAAGTCCAATCTCACTGTATTCAGCATATTCAGTGCAGACTCTCAGGAGGGAGTTGTATTGCATTGCTGCCATATCTCATTTATCTTTTGTGGTGGCAGACATCGGTAACATGCGTCTCTGGTTCCACACTGAAATAACGGTCCAGTAAGTTAGCATGCAATCTGATGGGATCCCCGCCATCCCTTTCTGATGTCCATTCATCATCCATAAAACACACACCGTTTGCATGCATGGGGCCTACAATCCAGACTTTCCTTGAAGCTCACATCTCTCCCAGAGACAGGGCGAGTCTAAGAAAAATAGGTTTTACGCACATGCATGCGCGCACAATAACGACCCTTCTCTGTAGTGGACAAAGACAGGAGGTGGGAACTCTGGAAAATTCAGCGCAGGAAAATCAACTACAATAACTTTGAGGTGTGAGGCGAAAGAAAAACGTCGAGTAAGAAACTGAGTTGTTGGGAACGGTCGCTGGTGGGAAAAATGGCTGAGTTTTTTTTTTCTAAGTCACTTTAATTAACAAAAAAATGTTTCCCAAAAATGTCAGATATAATAATTGCATTTGGTGACTTGTATGCTGCTCAAAAATGACATTTTCTTGTGACAGGGACCGTGACATTGTGTGGAGACAGCTCATAACTAGTTATCAGACCATTTAATTAGACAGATGCTGCGCAGTCAACATAATAAGGTTTGTTATGGTCAAACTCAGAGTTGTCAATAGTCCCTTTGTAGCCACTGAGAAACAGGGAATGTAGAGTACACTTTAACAAGCATAATAAAAGGAATGTATTCATAGGAGATTCACATCTACATTTGTGAGTCATTTTATTTCTTTTCACTAGAAATCATAAAGAATAACAAAAGACAGATCTTACATCTTTTCTTTACTTACATGTCTTCAACAGCTGGCATTACATGCAGGGATTTATATGTTTATGGTGTTGGCTGATGTTATGGTAGGTGTAGCATATCAGTTTGGCTGTAAGTATGACAAGAGTGACACCTAGTGGATAATATACAAAAGACAGCATAACTTAAATGGGTTGTTAACCTGCATGGAAAACTGAATCAGTCTTATTTTTTCCCCGAGACACAGATAAAGTAAAACACTGCTGCTGCTGCTGCTGTTGTTTTGGTTTTTGTGGCTGTATGTTTGCTTGTTGGGCACATGACACATTTCTAAAATGAATAATCTCTCCCTGTCTGTGTAAACTAGATTATGTGACCTCGTCTACTGATTTACGCAATAGTCAAGCTCAAAACACCCATTGCTTAATGAACATTATAATAAAAAATTGGACAGAAATTGATGCCAAATGATTTACACTAGGCTGTATTCCTCCATAAGAAAGGATTTCATGGATTGCATGTGAGCGTTACAGTTTGTTACTGCTGATATCTGAATCTGTGACTAGAGAACTAGAGATCTGGAGAAGGGTGTAGTTGTAGACTCCTGATGTCTAATGACTCAGATAAGTGTGACATAATGCAACTAAATAAGGAAACTGCTGTCTGAAAGATACACTGAGTTAGCATTTTGCTTCACTTTCCTCAGTCTATTTATAAGCACTGAACAAATCAAAGATGTGGATGCAGTTCAGAGGTCCAGAACTGGACTGAGAACACTTGTCCTACACTCGTGACTGTGAACTCGACTGTGTCTGGCTTCATGGATTTCATGCCTCTCTGGAAGTTTAAAAAGCCTCATAAATTCAAGATTAATGCTGAATGTTAATATTTAAGGTTCTCTTAATTTAATCCCACTGTGTTTTTTATATTTTTACATTAAAATCCAGTGTTAACATTCTATAAAGTCTGATGATCAGCTGAACTAGCAAGAAGGTTTTCCATCAAGATAAAGTCCTCACTGCAAAAACAGCTGAATCATGCAGGGCAAAGGTCCTTACCAACACTTTAACATGTTATCACTGTTTAAGACACAACACGTTGAATCTCCTAGTGGTGGTTTCAAGTATATGTTCTCTCAAAAACTAGACTCCTGGTGTTAGAGCTTCAACTTAATTTCTTTAATTAAAAAAAGAGTAAAAGCAGTTACAGAAATAAACATAATCATTAAGAAAAAGGACATGAACACAACAGGCAATAACTTTGTTAATAATATTTAAGATAAACTCCAAGGAACTGCCATGTCTTTTTGTTTCTAGTTTGTTTCCACTGAGTACCAAAGCATTACACTTTGGAGTTCAATAATTTGTTTGGTTACTAAAGATTAAAGAAAAAAATCAATTTCTCCCTGAAAAACAAACAGACAAAACTTATAATAAGGTTCAAATTCCACCAGCAGAAACCATACACAAAATTTCTTTTTTCCTAGCCTAACTGTTAGGAAACACAGCTTAAAATGCAATTAATATCAAAATTGAACTTGATAATTACTCTCATCAGTTATCTCACAGTAACACAGTGATACTTAAAAACATTAACTTTTTAGTTTTAAATATGTTAATAAACTTTTCTCATCACAATGATGTCACTCTGGTCTTTTACTTTGTTATGATCCCTCCAAACAACAAGCATTAAAGTTATGAAACAGTCATAAATATATACATTGTATATAAAACACCATTTATTATTTAAAATAGGCACTAATTCCTAAAAAAAAAAAAAAAACTTAACTAAACTAAGCCAAAACAACCTTCCCTGGGTGTAATTGGGTTTGCAATTTCATTTAGATTTATTTTTTGAACAACTTTAAAATCTCTTAATGTGTGTTTCGGTAAATAAAATGCATCTAAAATGAGATTTGTTTGAATTTTCTTTTTTTTTTTGTATTTCATTATAAAAAAATTGTGTTATGTTGCACATAAAACGTGAGGTAAAGAGTCAAAGAGTAGGACAGATCAGAATACATGCTTAAGTGAAACATATCATATTGCATTGTAAAACTTTTGAAAACATAAAATCTTGTTAAAAATGGTCAGTAATGTTGCAGTCAGGCCACTATGGGTAAAAATAATGTCTATGAATGCCCATACATACTTTTTATTGGTGACTTCTTAGATCTGATGTCATTTAACATCCCTTATTATTTTCCTACAAATTCCTTTTGCTTCTTCATAATTTTTAAACTTTATTGCACGAACAAACACAAAAAAGACTAAGAAGTGAATCTGTAACATGTATGATTAGCTTATGAAACTAAAAAACAAGATTTCCTCGCAATATTTCACTACAGAGGAAAGGGGAACAAAGTGCTGGTGAGGTTTTGGTAGTTTGTGATGTGGCTTAGGAGACAAGAGGGCTGCTGTCATTGTCGTTGGGATCTTCAACGGGAGGCTGATCCTCAGAGGAGGCAGGCTCTGGCTTTTCTTCCTCAGTGGCAACATCCACCCCTATCACACCCACCACGCTGAAACATGAAGAAGAGGCAGAAAAACATGGAGATACGTTACTCTCTCTATCAAATTCATATGTCCTCTCAGTAGTTTCAACATTCTGTAGCTTCTCTCTGAACACCTGCCTCAGTGGAAAAAGTGCAAATATTTAAAAAGTGCAAATATTTAAAAAAAAATTACCAGGGGCTTACACAAATAGTACATGGTGTACTTTACAAAACTGTATCACTGGCAGTTCTCTCCACCTAAAGGACTTGTGAGCATGCAGAATAAAAGGAAGGTGCAATGCACGAACTAGTCAAGTTGAAAAAAGGCTAAACAAATGGGATTGTTTTCTTAAAAGTGTTTGTTAAACTGAGATTGCCAAAGCAGCAGCTTTGTTTTTTTTTTTTGACTTGCTGTGTAACAAAAGTAGCAGTGCATATGACAGAAGAGGATTTCACTTGAGGAGTTTTATGTTTCACGCTACATCTCCCAGACTGACTCAGCAGCACCACTTTGCTAACTCAGCGTAAAAAAAAACAAATGTAAGAACGCAGCAGAACAACTCTTCTTCTTCTTCGGCTTTTCTTTCTCTTCAGAGGGACGATGTTGACTGCTTGAGACTTTCATTACTCAATACAGAACGAAACACTTGTGAGGGAAGATGTGTGTGACCGACACAGAAATGAGGAAGTGGTTCTTCTTGTTTTCTGGGAGTCCGAAATTAGGTGATTATTTTCCTTTTTTTCAAATCAGACAGAACTAGCTAACAGTGACTCAGCAGAAGGGAGGTGTTTGTAATGCACCTCTATGCACAGAGTACATCTTTACACCTGAGGGATATCTACATAGCAAATACAGACAGTTTTCTTGAATAAGTTTCTCTACAAGTTAGTTTGCACAGCACTGAGACAAAGGACAAGCATTGCTGTACTTCTCTGTTTCAGACAAGCCTTGGTGGATCACTTATGCAATCTTTTTAGCAGGAGTCTATGTTATTTTAATGTTGAGGCGAGAGGCTCTCAAATTCAAGTTTTAAAAATGGAGAATGATTCCTTCTTGAATCATGTTATTACATAACTTGGATGAACCTTTGTTAGGCACATTTCAAGCTGCTTCACATTGTATTTGATGGCATATTAAAATGAATGGAGATAAATATGCATGGAAATTTGTGGATGCATGGTTTTATGACTTTGTAGTAAACTTTCACAGTTCTTTAATGTAATGTTGTCTACAATGGTTACATGATAAACGTACCAAATGGCAACCAAAGGAATAACACAGAGTCCTGCAGACATCAGGAAGGTGAAGCCGGGGTACCATGCCACTGTGGCAGCATACACACTGCTGAAGACCCCATTCGATACATTGGAGGTTAAACTCTCCAGGAAGGAGAGAGTGGCAAACAGAGCTCCTACAAAAACACAAACAGGAGAGAAGCTATTACGAAGTGATGAAGTGTTTATGACAGAATACACCTAAAACTGGTTTAGTTCAAAGTTTCCCCTTTGCTCTAAGAACCAGAAACTTGGAGCGCTTTGCGTTTAATTGCCCCATGAAGGCAGGCAACACTTTCATGGACTTTAACTCTATAAACACACGGACAGGTCGGTGGCTCCTGTAGAGCCCCGAAACAACTCACCCTGCTCAGACTTTGGGATGATCTTTGACATCATGGAGCGCAGAACAGGGTAAGGCATGATGGCCAGAAGAAAAGGAACCCTCACTGTGAACCACAAAAAGCAATACCCAGACATTATGTAATACGTCATAATGCAAGAGCTATAAAAGAACTTCAATAAACTATAAAGTTCATTCATTATAATTAAAAATGAACTAATTACATGGCTGTTTAAGGCTGTGTTTATGTTTGCAAAACATTACAAAAGTAAGTGATTTAAGTCCTATCAGTCAGATAATGGCTACATTGCAATTCAAATAAACAAAACAGCGGTAATATATCCCATTTACATTATTGTCTCACCAGATAAGAATACAGCGTCTATAAAAACACACACAAGATACTGTAAACCTAGTTACACCTTTTAAAAGTGGTAGGAAAGGTAAACTCTGTCAGTCAGTAACCTGTTTAACCCGCCACTTCTGTTTCATTATGTAATTTCTTTAATCACTCTTCAATGTTTGTTTTGTATTTTGTCCTGTTGATAAAATGTCTTTAATATGATGATGATGATCCTTTTTTCCACTAATTATTTTTTTTAGTAAAGCATTTGTTATACATAATGGAAAAAGGCCATATAAATGAAGATGTCAACACGTTTGTCTTAGATATGTGATGATTAGCGAAACCAAGGACTAATGGTTATTAAATAAATCTACAAGACCAAATATACCGTGTGGAGTTTCAAAGGACAATTCAATTTTCTGTTATATGGTAGATACTGAAACCAACTGGTAGTCTTTATTGTCCCCAACCTACTCAAAACCTCTGATCCAATTGTTCTTAGGTTAGTTTTTTGTCACTAAAGGACATGTAAGGCTATTGTGACTTATTGGTTTAAGCAGCAGAGTTGGTATGGAAGTTTTTCTCACCTAGAAACATCATCAAAGTGGTCTTGGTAAACGCCAGCATGGTCGTGCCTGCCATGACAGACAGGACCCCCATAGCAACAATGAGCAGCTGTGGCACACCACAGTACGTGAACAAAAACACTCCTGCAAAACTGGTCAGGAATACAGTGGTGGACAGTGCTGAGCCGTAGCCAATCAAAATCTCAGACCAGCAAAGTGGCTTATGAAGCTCGTATAGTGTAATCAAGGGCATGTCACCCATGTAGGCAAAGGTGAAGCTGGTAAAGATGAACATCAGCAGGACCAAGACAGTTCTACACTTGCGGCTGGTCCCTCTGAACATCTGGTAGACCCCATAGATCATCTGTTTAAAGGCTGTGCGCTGAGGAGACCCATCTAGAATAACAGCCTCAGTGGGAGCCTTCTTCACAGTCTCTTCTAGGATGAAAATTGCATAGAGTAGGGTCACACACTGGCACAGTGCGGAGGTTGCGAAAGGCCAGTTAAAGCCCGTAGCTCTCAGGAAGTAGCCTGTAGATATCGCTGCCACGCCAGACAATAGACCAATCATCATGTCCAGTCCAGCTATGCGTATCGTCTTCTGTCCATCATCCTCACATAAGTCCGCTACGTAGGCAAAACAGCCACCCAGAAATGTGCCCATACCGCCAAACAGAGCGCTGAGAAACGAAGAGCCGATAAGCAAGTAAAAGTTGAGCTCAAAGTAGGACACCATCAGAAAGGTCAAGGTGTATATCAACATGCCGATCAAAGGCATGATGATCGTGATCTTGCGTCCTCCCCGGTCACTGTAGGCCACAAGCATGAGGGTGACAATCAAAGAGGGGATTGTGGAGAAGAGCTCTGTGTAAAGGGTGAAGAGAGATGCCTGCCTCTGGACCTCCTTAAAACAGAAAAAAAGAGAGCATGGTTAATTCTGAAATGCATGCACAGTCTGCCACTAAACTGCCTGCATTTAATCACAGATTGAAAGCACTTCAGTTTTTGGATTGCACAAACATTCCATGTGAGATTATTTTATTTAGGGCCAAAAGGAACAATGTTTTCTTCAGTGCAACAGGTGCAGCAATGGCTATTTTCAGACAAAGGTGTTTGCTTTCAGTTCCCTGTTGTGTTGCATTCCTCTCCTTTTAATACAAACTATTATTTTGCAAAAGGAACGTTTCCTCTAAATCCTTTGTGTAATTTCTTATGCCTTTCTTGTATTTCACACTGAATTACAAGAGGGGAACTAAAAGAGTTATAGGAAGATTTAAAGCTGAGTTATGAGAGTAAAGGTTTAACAAAAACACAGGTTGCTGCTAAGATACTAATTACAGATGTGGAAAAATTAAACTTCACATATGCTCTGAGCATTATCATTTGTTTAGCTGCAGGTTACACTAACTGGTGTTCCTGTAGGCAGAAAACACAAAAACAATAAAGGGAATTTGTTTTCTCCTGCTTCTGAAGTTAGCTATCAGGTTATATTTCCATAACCCTGAAATCAGAGTTGGATACTAAAAAAAAGTTAATGCAATATTCATCCATAGCTTATTTTTAGTGGAAAGAAAAATCAAATACAACCAGTTTCTAATAGTGTAATTAAAAATACACCTTGTGCTTTGAATTAGTTAATTGAATGACCTCTCACATTCAGTGCTTAATGACTAACCTCATGCTGGCTTGACTGGTTGCTTATGCCGTGTTCTGTACATATGGATGAGTTGTCAGAGATGGGATAGCTGGTGTTTGTCAGCTGCTGCCAAAGCCTCCGATATACATACTGCTGCACAAGAGGATAGATGAGAAAACCGGAGAAAGCATACAGAGCTACCACAGGCTCCACAAGATGAAGACCTTTCATTTTGAGGGTCTGCAAAATTCCCTGAAAAAGAGATGAAGAGAATGCATTTAAAACTTAAATATGAAAACACTTAATACTTAAAAAAAAAGACTGGTTAACTTATGTCCTATATAATGTGTTAGTTAGTAACTTCCATTTTTTTTACAAATTACAAAAAGTGACTAATTCAGAGTACTGGACAGCAAAATAAATACTTTTCTGTGGCTACTAGGTTTGACCTTTATGACTTTACAACAGGTACAGAGTGTTATTCCAGCATAGAGCAGACTGTACTTGTGAGTTCTTGTCTGCGTGGTCAGATATTTGTTTGTTGTTTTATCCTATTTAAGGCTAACTGAGGATAGAATCCACACTTTATTACTGATCCAAGATTATCACACCGTATATTTCCTAAAAGTGAAAGATGAGATAAAGCTGTAATGTAAAGTGTTTGTATCTGTGACTTCGGTATGCTGCACGATGAGCAGGCTTGGTCAATATTTAGATAGCACACAAAGGAAAATAACAGTTAAGCCTTCAAGTAACATTATTCTCTTAAAGGATGATAACAAGAACATGATGTATAGCACCTACCTTTTAGATAGTTGATAGGATCATGCTTCAATCAACTTTGTGACTCCATCGAAGCATTCCGTTTACCAGTTTCGTCGGAGCTTCTTTATAGAGGTTGTACTGTGTCATGTTATTATGAAACGCCGGGGTGCCGCCTCTCACCAAATGCTATTGGATAGCAGACTTGCAAGGCCGCGTTTATTCGACTAAGGAACTGTCAATTTTCAGGAAACGCGGACGGGAACAGTTTGTGACTTTCTGTGACAGGCTCGCTATTGAGTACTACCATTTAATTGAAATACCTCTAAGGAACCTCCATTGGATATTCAGTTGCACATACATTACATATTTTATTCAATGACATGCAAAGCGTCCGTTTCCATTGTTCATACGCACACACCACTGCTTGTCCAAGTATTACGGTAACGTGGGGTAGGCGTGCTTTGCGTCGGAATGTACCATTTTGCAAACACACCGGGAAGGATTTTGTTGTGACAGCGGAGTAACAACCCGGTGGGGGGAGACGGTAAGGTGAAATCTATAGCCTTTCCTCTGTGCCATTTTAATCGAACCTACAATTGTAAGCTGGAGCTTAAATTTAAATATTTGCACAGCTTTATATGCTTTACTTGATCGAGTCCCTTGAATGTATTTTTAGTATATGTCTGCTTATCTTCCTGGACGTGCAGGTAGTACCACCTTCAACATATCGTCAGCTAGCGATTCATAGCTATCCCTGTGGATATTTTTGGCTAACTTAGCCAACGTTACCAGCTAGCGTGAGAGGGGAGAAAGAGCGCAAACTGTAATTGTTTTATCATTTTATTCTTCTCGTCGTCTAGTTTGTTTCCCATCTCACGAAATTTAGCATTAAAGCTAGCTGGCGGGTAACGTTAACCGTTAGCGTTAGCTTCGCCTGCTGCAATTGCACTGAAAGTCGTGACTGTCCGTGTCAGGATGGATGCTTACACTGTTCCTCAGCCGGCCTAATGTTATCGCTCACTGTGCTGTTGCCGCTCATAACGTTAATCCACTGATACCTGCTATATTCGGTTTAAAACTGGATTAGTGTGTCATATGTGGGCCTTATCTATGTCCGTAATTGATAGTACGGAAGGCTCCTGTTTCGCAATGAAAGTGTTCCCGTCGATCTGAATCACGCAATTTGTAATGAATTGCTCAATAATATGTACAATTTCCCTGAGTGGGAAAAAATTAAACCAAATATTGTTTTACCTGTAGATAGAGTGGTGCAAATTGCATACATTTAATTTGTGGGACGCTTAGTAAAAAAAATAGTTAGGCAATATAAAATTTATCACTTTTTTTTAACCAGAAATAAAAAGCAAGCGATGTATAGTCAGATTAGTTGTCATCTCTCCATCAATAATATATAACGCATCATCTCTCCAAAGTAACCTTCAAATTACAGATGTTGCATATCATTAAGTGTGTCTCCTATTTAATGTATTGTCATTTATTCTATTTGGTTTTCAGGTGATAACGTAGGTTTTTTAATCTTGGATCAACAATGGCCTTCAGCAAGGGATATCGCATCTACCACAAGCTGGACCCACCCCCCTACAGTGTCATAGTGGAAACTAGGACCAGGGAAGAATGCCTCATGTTTGAGTCGGGGGCTGTTGCCGTTCTGTGTAAGGCATCTTGTTTGGTTGCACTGATGTGAGAGATCATTTAAAATTTTTTTAAACTGTTGCCCCAAAGAAAGGATGCTAAAAGGAAAATACAGCTATGAAATACATATTAACTGTTGAGTGATGGGGATGATACTGTGCTCCGATTAAGTTAGGGTTATGGTTACATGTAAATAAACATAAAGGGGAGTATACTGTGGATTCTGTAAGTCCTTACATTGTTTTGCATCTGTATAACTTCTAGCGGCAGCGGAGAAGGAGGCCATTAAAAACACATACACCAAGATTGTCGATGCCTATGGAATCCTAGGTGTCCTCCGCCTCAACCTAGGTAAGCTACAGAAATATAATTTTTGTTCATTGCTCTTTCTCTCAGAAATTTCCTGGGTCCTGTCCAAATTCAGACCTTTAGGTTCTTGTGCCACTGTGAAGGCCCTCTGATTTGTAGTCCTGTTGCTCCATACCCATAAGCTGCTTTCTTCTGTCCTCTACATGACCTTGAGGGCACTTGTTATCACAACAAGGAAAAAGCTGCGTAAAAGATTAAAGCTCAGCCTTATAGATGGCCAAGATATAACTGGCTAGTGATTTTTGTGTAGAGGAGTGGCACCAAAGAATAATTCATCATTTCTTACCCTGTCTCTAAATGCTTGATGTTTTATTGCATCTTTTCTAAATGCGATGCAGTGCTTCAGTATACTGCCTCCTCTTTTTGTACCAGCCACTAAATATAATGGTAAATATCCCTTTTATTTACGCCATATTTCATGGTACCTCTGCAGGTGACTCCATGCTCCACAGTCTAGTGGTTGTGACAGGATGCAGCTCTGTAGGGAAGGTGCAGGACTCTGAGGTTTTTAGAGTCACACAGACAGACTTTATATCACTGAAGAATGATCCAGGAGATGAGGACCGGATAGCTGAGGTGCGAAAGGTTCTGAACTCAGGACACTTCTACTTTGCCTGGTCTTCCACTGGCATCAGCATGGACTTGAGTCTAAATGCACATCGCAGGATCCTTGAAGACACAACAGATAACCGTTTCTTTTGGTAAGTGTGTGAAAATACTGCTGTTCCAGGTTATAGAGAGAATAGTGGGCAGGTTTTTGGCATTAAAAACCTCCGAAGTAGTAGATATGAGCTAATTATGTGTTCTGAAGTCTACACAGTCTTTGTGGTTTAAGAGCTTATTCTGAATGTGTGATTATGGGGGCTGTGCAGTTTGCAACTTAGGTGTGAAAACTCACTGCTCTTACTAAGATTACTAGCGTATTAACTGTTGTGTCTGTCTTGATGTTATAAAACAATAGGAACCAATCTCTGCATCTGCACCTGAAACACTATGGAGTAAACTGTGATGACTGGCTGTTAAGGCTGATGTGTGGTGGAGTGGAGATCAGGACCATCTATGCAGGGCACAAACAGGCCAAGGCCTGCATCTTCTCCCGCCTCAGCTCAGAACGAGCTGGCACACGATTCAACGTCAGAGGAACAAACGATGATGGACAGGTGGCCAACTTTGTGGAGACGGAACAGGTAACTCAGTTCCTTGACAATTTTGTTGAATCTATCTTCTTGTTTAAGAGGTTTTATGATAGAAGTTGGTGATTTGAAAAAATGTGACTGCAGTACAGTTGTGATGTGTATATCAGAGCATGACTAACAAGACAGCAAAGTGGTATGAAGGTCATCATTTATTGTTTTGAGTTATGGAGTGAGAGATTAAACAACTCTGCAGGCTTTGGTATAAATATTTATGACTAAATATGAAATTACCTGTTTGTGGTGGGAAAGATAGTGTTTGGCCTGTGGCATCCCAATCATTTGTGCACAGAGGGAAGAAGGTTGATTAAGTCCAGCTCATAAAGAAGTAGGAAATTTAGAAGACATTTTTATGATCATGATTGTTTCTTTTAGTAATAAACTCAGCAAGCACTTTGATAAAAATAACAAACAGAGAGGGGAAGAGTGTGCTTCCTTGCCTGCCATCCGTGTGTACTTTGTAAAGTTGGTCTGTTGGTGCATGCTGTTAATAAATAAAAGGTTGTATAGTCCAAGTATAGTCCAATTGGCCTTTTTAACATGGATCGATCCACATTTGTCTATAGAGTCACATGAGCTTGGTTAATACAGTTTATGTAAATACTGGTTATCTATTTACTGTTCAGAAACAACACTGGTGCAGCCTTGTGGTCTAACACCAATGCCCCAGTCTTTTGTGCTGTCACTGTTGAATCAAGCAGTAGTTCAGAAGGGACAAACCCATCACTGGCTTTAGATAGGGCCTCTCATGTTTTTTGCAAGTTTTGCGAAAACTCAAGGCTCTCTTACTTGCTTAGAAGGGCAGTGTGAGAAAAAGAAATAGTTTGTTTTTTTGTCATCTGAAACCTCAGCACTAGATGCTACTTAATCCTTCACTCTGAACCTTGTAAAGCAATATTGTATCACCATTATACTTAAAAATTACTAAGATAATCATTACAATTGTACTTGTAAAAGGTTGGTGGTTGTATCAGTCTCTCTGTGCCCTGATAGCCTGTTAATGCACTAACTTTGGTGGACAAGTAGGATCACATTCTGTAATTCTTAAGTCTGCTGTAATAACTGTCTTATTTTTATGAAAGTGTATCAAAATTTATGGGGAAAATACTTCATGATTTTGCCTCTGCTCTGTAATTTGTAGAGTTACCTGAAGTAACCTATAACTATCCATACTGTAACTACAGCTGATGTTTAGCTCTGTTACCTGTGAAGCGGGTTGACTTCTCAGAGTACCCAGGGGTATTTGCAGTCACATTACTATCACAGGATGAGTGATTTTTGCCACACAAAAAAAATGCCGTCAGCACAGCACAGATGCAAATGATGCTTAACAACACAGTTGTTACATTTCGTTTGTGTCCTGTCAAATTGGCCACAGACACGCATGCTGATATTGAAGTGTAATTTCCAGTCATAGAGGACTTTGTCAGTTCCTTATAGTATGTTTTTAATGGTTCTATTTTATTGTTTTCTATTTTCCATTTCCTTTTTCCTCTTATTTTTAAAGCCAGATTTTTTTTAGTATTATTACCATTGTTATTATTATTTTTTCAGGGTGATCAATTTTATCTGTTTTGAGTTTAGATATTTTCTAAAGCACTTTTTTAAAATAATAATTTTCTTATTTTAGTGTGTTTTTACAACCACTACTCTTTGTCACACTACTTTGTCGCATTGCCACTGAACTTAAGCAAATGCTTCCTCTTGTTTTGAACAGGTTATTTTCCTGGATGACAGAGTCTCATCCTTCATACAGATTCGTGGGTCCATTCCTCTTTTCTGGGAACAACCAGGAATACAGGTAATGGTAACTAAATCCTTCTTACAAGGCCAGCCTAGAATGTTGAATGTGAAGTTTTCATATATATAAGCCATAATATATGAAAATCATCAAACATCCTTCATGTAGAAGTCCTGACCATTTTGTAAATGCTACAGTTGTAGATAAGGCTCACACAGTCTCAGTTGATTTCACAATATAAGTGTAGACTCTTAATTCTCATGAAGCCTAAATGGAGCTTTTGCAAAAAACCAACACGAAAAAAAGCCACAACATACTATATATGTCATTTATGTCTGCTAAGATTATGGAAGGGAAGCGGAAAGTCATTTTGTGATCGCCAGGATATCTTTTATTCTAGTGTTAACACTTCTGTCCATGCTGTGTTCAGAAAAAATCCATTAAGGGTGTTTTGTCACAACTGAATGAGAATCGACACCCTAAACAGCTGGATGAGAACCCCCACCTGGTATAACCCTTTTTTTGTTGCTGTTGGCTCTTTCTGGTTCTGGCGCTTTCATACTGCAGATGGGGGTTTCTCTGTGCAATGCCAAAGAATGGGAATGAAAAACAAGGCACTATCATTGTGGATTGATGATGTTTATCCACGTAGCATACACAGAATCTGTCCAAGAATTCCTATTTTTGAGATTTAAGGCAGGAACTAGATAGAATCTTTCATGAAGCACATACTATAAACAACATCATTGGGTCTCCTCTGCCCCTGGCTTGACATTGCACAGACTGGTGGATTAAAGTAGACATGGGGGAGGTTAATGACAGATTAATTGGTTGGTAAAGGGCATTTTTCTGTTTTCCTCAGCTCCCAGACTTCTTTGGTCAGGTGAGAGCCTGATCTGAAAACATCCCCTAGCCACACCCCTTTGACTTAGTCTGCTGATGTTCTCCAGGCAACTGGATAGGTGTTAATTGATAATATGGAAAAATAAGCTGCTAAATCTAGATCAGGGAAGACCAAGACCATATTAGTCACCTATTCAGTCCACAAGGGTTATGGTTTGGTCAAAACTCAGAATAAAGGGCTTGGGGTTGTTTTCAGAGAGAACTGTAGACGTCCTGCTTTTAAAGCATTATTGTAGCACTTAGTCCCCTCTACCAATTGTGGCTTTTGTAGGCTTATTTTCTCCTCCCATTACTCTTTCATTCATTCCCTGAGCAGGAGTTTCTCTTTATTTTCCAGAAGAAGAGTTATTGAACTTTCCACAGTTAGTTTACATTAGAAATAGTTGTGACTTAGTCTTTGAATCATATTTATAGAGTAGGTATAACAAAACCCTGCTGGGAAAGATCAGTAAAGTTGTCAAGCTGCCCCCTCTTTACAAATTAGTTGTCAGAGTCCTGGTTGATCCCAAAATCTTCTGAAATGTGTAAACTTGATATATATTTATATTGAGGACAATTCTTTGAGTAGAATAGAGCACTTAAGAGTAACACCAGTAACAGTCTAGGTGTTATCTGTTACTGGCTGGGTTTGCGTAAAATGTAAAGAGGCTTTGGAAGTGTACAACTGTAACCTGAGTCCTTTTCAGATGTCATCTCAGGAAGTTATTAAATATGCATAGCATAGACCTGCACACCAGTAGAGTGAGGAAGGAGTGACAAAATGGCAGCAGCATGCAACAAAATGTCTTGTCCTGCCAAACACTGGCCTACACCAGAATAACCATGTACAAATAAAAAGCAGGGGAAAAGATTAGCGCACAGTGTGATAGAAAAGCAGAAAGTGCACTCAGGAGATCCCAGTAACGTCCTCCAGAAAAAATGCAGTGGTAATAATGAACGAGTGGTTTGGACCCAGAACAAGTGTATGTTATGTTTGACCAGTGGAAGGAAGAGGAGGCAGACACTGAATGGAACAGGAGGAGTGACAACACTTGTTTTTCTTCTTTTAAACAGAGGCGCAAATAAAGACAGAAAAAGGTGAGATTTGGAAAGCAAGGGGAGATATGAGAGAAGTTTTTTTGCACAGGCACATATGTGTAGGGAGCAACAGGGGAACAAGTAAAGACCTGCAGTGCTGAGTGAGTGGATTTCAGTGTTGCAGCAACTGTGCAGTGGTCCTGCTAAGCCTGTCAAGGTGTGGTCATGTTACCTCTCAGGAAAGCTTTGTTTTCTTGATTCATTAGCACCAGTGTACTCTCAAAATATGTGTATATAATGTATTAAATGATTTAAAAACAAGAGAGGAAAGGAAAACTTTGCTTTTAAGTTCAAATGAACATGTTTCAGAGATGAAAGGCAACAGATTTTTTCTGCAAAGCAATGTCTTTGTTGTATGAACAAATCTCCCTGTGCTGCCCTTGTGTTGCTGTTGTCCTTTGCCATTCTTTTTTGCCACCATAAAGATCAAATGTTATCCAAAGATTCTTTCCCAACTTCACTCTTCATCACCAGGTTTTCCAGTCATTTGCGACTTGTGTGTGCGCAACTGTCCTTGAAAGGTTTAGTTTAAGGAAAGAGGAACAATTTGACTCGTGTCTTTTTTGTCTTTTCTCGCTGTCCCCGCTCTGCAGGTTGGCTCTCATCGTGTCAAACTGTCAAGGGGATTTGAGGCAAATGCGCCTGCGTTCGAAAGGTAATTAAAATGTTCTCTCTGTGTGTAGTGGTTTGCAGCTGCTTTATCTGGCCTCCAACAGATTACCACTCCTCTGAGGAACAGAGAAGACACCATAATGCTATGTGTCCTGGTTACTATCCACAATAAAGGAAAGCTCTCAAGTCCCTTAAAGGAGATTTTAATTAAAGTGTGTCCTCAGAGGCTAGTTTATTGCAGGGAACATAAAGGACAAATTAGTAGCTTTTGATTAGATGTCGACCCAAATAACCTGTATTTAATCTTCACTGCAGACAGTTTCTTTGCTTAAGTCTTCTTTGACTTAATGCCCACCTCTTTTGGAAGTAAAAGTATTTGAAATAGTGTTTGATTAAATTTGTTGGTGTGTATTGAAACTTTCATAACTCATCATTAAACCTTAAAAACGTATTTAAATTCTTTATGTATGCAAGGCATTAAGATCCAGCAACTAGTTGTTAGTTTTGTCTTTGTAGTAGTTGTGTCTTGTCATATTCTACTCAGAAAAAAACAGCTACACTGCAGCTATAGATTGTGTTTTTGATTGCTCGTTTTGTCTTAACTGTGAATTGTGGAGACCAGGAAGCAGTGACAGGTATGAGCCTCCTAGGAATGATCAACATTTTGAATATAAGCTAAATGTTTGCAAATACCAGAATATAGTTTTGTGGTCAGAGTGTAAAAGCTGACCAAGCCATGACCTCCTAAGTTCCTCAAATAGCCGCTTGAGGCTGACCCTCAAAAGTGAGTTAATCCGCAGTGACCCTTTTAATAAAATGACCAACTTTACAGCAGAAATAAAACATGTTTACAGCCCAGTACAGAAATAGTTTTAGTCCCTGCAACTGATTTTCCCATTCATGGCAACTGCACAGGGATATATTTTAATATAACTCACTCATTAAAGTCATATGAAGGCTTAAAATTATGCATAATTGAAGGCCTGGCAGCTTTGAATGACAGATGCTGATAACTGTCTGCACGGTGTCAGTCTTTGTTTGTGTATCTTGAATATCCTGCTAGATTCCAAGTAAACTATACTCTTAACAATAAAACGAAGACAAATTAATTTCAGTCCTAATTTTGCAGCCTTGCTTTTTATATCTGCAGACACAGTGCAGACACGGGTTCAGCAACAGAGCAGTACCTTTTTAAGATTGTAGTTTATTTAAAGACTCTTAAATTAGGTGAATTGTCATTGGGACTAAGCCAAGTCCCCTTATAGGAAAGATCGATCTCAGGGCAGCTATGCTTTTCACTTTGTTCAAGGTGACATGTTGTAATGCCATGAAGACCATTAGTGGCTTTTTAATTTCTTAACATTTTGGACTTGGACAGGTTGGACTCGGTAGTTTTTTTCAATGACAGCTTGTTGAAATTTCTCAGATAGTAAAAAGGCTAACAATAGCATCTTTTATAAACAAGGTAGCAGTAGCAGAGTCCAACTTTTCTTTGCACTGGATTGTGGTGGTGTTCCATCCAATACCTACAATTTATTAAATCCCTTTGTCACAAAAGGTAATTTAGGTTTTTCCTCTTTGCACTGTATCTTTGTCCCTCCAGTCTCTACAACTTTCCAACACACAACCACTGAAGAAACAGAATTTATATGTTTTTCCCTCATCTATTTGGAAGCAAGTGTTACAACTAAAGAAAGATGAATTGAAATACAGATACACAATAAGACTTATTCAGCTTTTGAATTTGTTTCTCAGTCATAATATAATGATGAGTGTGAAAGTAAAATCTGAATCTACATTTACATGCTGTTGTGAATGTGTCATGTTTCATTCAAAATAATTTGCATTCATCCTCCTTATATATTCAAGTTACAGTGTGAAAAAACCTTAACAACAACAACAGACATTAACAATGCTGACTTTGTATGAATATTTGTTGTCCAGACACTTCACTGCACTTCGGAGGCTCTATGGTAAACAGGCAATCATTAACCTGCTCGGAAGTAAGGAAGGAGAACACATGCTTAGCAAAGCATTTCAGGTGAGAGGAACCTTTATTTCCCAAAACACTGACACGCAATGCAAGATATTTACCTGATGCCCCAAGCAAAAGAGATTTAGTCCAAAATACCATGGCTGCAAAGATACATGTCAAACAGATGCTGTAATTTAAACTCCAGTGTGGCCAGGGCTTACTGGACACATACTTAAATGGCATAAATGCGATGTTGCTAATATTATTTATAGGCACAGGTATACACCTTGCTTGGAAAACATTAATTCATTGGGTTCGAATTTCAGTTATTAAGTCCATTACTTCTCTCTCTCTCTGTCACTCTCAGAGTCACCTGAAGGCATCAGAGCATGCGACAGCAGTGAAAATGGTAAACTTTGACTACCATCAAAATGTGAAGGGAGGCAAGGCCGACAAACTCCACAGTGTCCTCAAACCTTATCTAAGCAAATTCATAGAGGAGTGTGGTTTTTTTTACTACACTGGAGAGGCAGGCATTACGAGGTGAGAAATCAATACAAAAACACGTATAATGTAAGATGAAAGTTTGTTTAATGCCTCAGAACATCATAACATCTTCTGTTTTAGGACTCAGGGAGGGACGATTAGGACCAACTGCCTGGACTGTCTAGATAGAACAAACAGTGTCCAGGCCTTTTTTGCCCTCGAGGTAGGAGTCTTATCTTGTAATAAAAGAGCAATAACAAAAGTGATGATGCATTTGATCTGAGCTTATGCTCGTCATAACAACAGATGCTGCCAAAGCAGCTGGAGGAAATGGGACTGACAGAAAAACCCCAGCTAGTGGCCAGATTCCAGGAGGTTTTTAGGACCATGTGGTCCTCAAACGGAGACTCTGTCAGTAAGATCTACGCAGGTACCGGTGCCCTGGATGGCAAAGCCAAGGTAAACAATATAAATACACTAAATTTGCACGAATATGCAATTTCACCATAATTCACTGTTGACCACCAAATATTATCACATGACTTTTTTTTTTAAAGATAACTTATGGTATAACTCAGTCTCTTGTAACCACATCATCTAATTTGTTACTGGCTGGCATTAAATCATGAGATAAAGAATTTGATTGAAGCATAAAGGAAAGAAGAAGAAGGGGAAAAATTTGGTGGCTACGAACAGAATTGACTCAAAGTAGAAGTCCTGTCTTGTATG
>JAPZDY010000006.1:12608011-12627980 GCA_029783645.1 Ctenochaetus hawaiiensis | reverse complement strand
TAGAAGTCCTGTCTTGTATGTTGACAAAACTGAGGACTTAAATTGTTACTTTGGACATCTAGCCATAAATAGCACTTTTGAAGATCATAATGACTAGTTGTGCATTTTGCATGCAATGAACGGAGTTCTGCATGAACAGTTGATCCTCTGCATGAAGACCTGTGTGTTTCTGTTTCTTAACCCTGATATGCTATCTCTTTCTGCTGTCCTCTGGACTTCTCTACCCGTGTGGTAAGTCGACAAGCCAGTTGATGTTGGTTTGGAGCTGTGGGTCTGGTGCACTATTGATTTTAGTGTCTACGGGTTAAATTGTAAAGATGATGATGATGATGGTGAGGGAAGAGGATGGGACAGGTGGGACCTCTTAGTTTTATAAACAAAACTTAATTTTATTTCCTTTAAGGTTTCTTGATGATGCATACTGTCTTGACCTGGCTACTCTAATAAAATGAAGATCTCTGATTTACAGAAAACTAGTTAAAAAGAAAACAAAAGAAAATAGCCATTGCCCTCCTTTATTAGTGATTATTTTCTTACCACAGTGCCCTTCTCAGTTGTTGCCTACATTATCTGGCAACATCTGATTGGATGAACCAGCAGAAATCATTAAAATATCATGATATGGCGTTAAACAAAACTATGTCACACGTCAATCACTGAAAATTGGTAGTTGCACCTTTTAAAAAAGTTTAAATATTTGCTGGTCAGTTCAAAATTTTGTATGTCTTTTGATCTCTCTGATGTGTTTATTCCTCTTTTTCTGCTCTTCCATGGTTGAAGTGGGAAGTCCAAACTTAAAGTGAGAGTGTTGGTTATAATCTGGCTTTTTTGTGCTTTTTTTCATACTTCTGTGTATGTCTCTGTGTCTGTTTGCAGGCCGGGAAGCTCAAAGATGGAGCTCGTTCTGTGACAAGGACCATCCAGAACAACTTCTTCGATAGTTCAAAGCAGGAGGCTATAGACATCCTGAGGCTGGGCTCCACGCTCAACAGTGATTTGGCTGACAAAGCTCGGGCCTTGCTCACCACTTCCAGTCTTTACGGTAATTCTTAAAGACATGTAATATGACCTGTTTTCTTTTTTTGAGCCAACTTATCATATCTAGCCTAACGTGTACCTTGAAATAGGGTAACAAATGCAAGTTTTTGCTCCATATAACATATTTCATGCTTTATGTTTTGTATTAATGATTTTAAGAATATTATTTACTTTCTGCTCCAATAGGAGGAAATCGTTTGAATATTTTGGTTTTGACTTGTATCTGCCGTAACCCTTTTAACCAGAAGCTACTCAGCACAATAGAAGGGTTTGTGTGATCTGTGTCAAGTGGGAAGTGTAATCTCCATGTGTCAGCTCTCTGTCCCAGTTAGATTAAAGCTGACCAACTGCTCTGCTAGCATTATCTGTTGAAGCACTGGTTAACCCGCCCTTCTCTCCCTTCTCTCCCCTCCCACTCTTGTGCACAATCTTAGTCACTGAGCCGGTCTTACAATCAGGTATAGTAACTGACAGGCTGCCCCAAGTGGACGGATCCTATCGTACCGTCACATAGTTGTGCCGTCATTTGTGTTTGCTTCTCATCCCTTTATAATCCAATGTTGGTAGTGGTTTAACCCTCTGTCTGTTGCATATCATCAGGGCTTTACAATACAGATTAAAGGCAAGAGGATTCCAAATTTTGCAATGAAATTTGATATCACCTTGAGGGTAAAATTAACAGACAGAAATCAACCATTACCAGTGTTGATTATTTGAATTTTGTCTATATTTTAGCCAACAGTCTGGCTTGTATCCCTCCTCCCATGCCTATGTTTTTGATCATTGTTTTTGTCTTCCTCTGTTGTATTTGGATGTTCTCCCATAGGTTTTATTGGTCACGATTTCCATTTTCCCATATTTGTTTTGTCTTCCTGTATGCTGCCCTCCCTGCAGACTCACACATACCAAACCATTAAACACTCTAACCTCACTCTCCTCCTCTACAGCTTCCCCAAGAGTACTGCTCGGAATGTGTCAAAACTACCACAAATACACGAGGCCCAAGCAGATCAGGGTGTGTGTCGGCACCTGGAATGTTAATGGGGGCAAACAGTTTCGCAGCATTGCTTTCCGCAACCAGACGCTGAACGACTGGTTGTTGGATGCTCCAAAGAAGGCAGGACATCCTGAATTCCAGGGTATGTCTGTGTTTGTTTATCTGCACTTACTAGTGGTACATGTTATCTCTGGAAATTGTGTTTCACAAGGCAACTCTTACTTATGAAGTTCAAGGAAAAGTTTGATGTTTTGGGAAATATTTATTTACATTCTTGCAAGGAGTTGCATAAGACGGATCCCACTCTCATATCTCTTTGCTATGAAGCTACAGCTAGCAGCTTGTCAAGAGCTTCATCGAGTCTCAGCAGGTTGCCTCATAGTACACAAGACTTCAGAAAGCAACAGATGTATTGTAGATATGACAGTACATGAGTAGTATCCATTGTCATAATTCTTGGCTAAACATCAAACAAGTGTTTTTTTCCCAAAATGTCGAAATGTTGCTTTTAAGATGCAAGTCATTTAAAGTGTTAGGGTTCCTGAGAAAGCATGGACAGGAAGTAGTAAATAGAAACACTTGTGTCTTCTGTAGTAACTACTGTTCACATGCTACGTACTATAGCTGAGGTAAGCTAAATAATCAACTACAGCTGATTGATTATGCTGAGCATTGAAAAAAATGGATGTGTTTTATTTGAGGAAAAGAAAAATTTGAAGAGGTGGCCTTTAAACATGAAGATTTAGATAAAGGAAAAATTCATATCTTATTACATGAGTCTTACTGACATAATTTTAGCAAGTTTTTTTGTAGGTTATATGAATGATATAATTATCACTGTCCTTAAAGAGCAGACAGCTCAATTCAAATTAGGTTGTGGCAAAACTGAAACAAATATCCAAGTGTTAAAAAAAAACCTTTTTGTTATTAGTAAAATCACCATACTACTCATTGAATCTTATCATTCTGATGTAACTTTTTTGTCAGACACTTGTGAAGCATTGTGCATGTTTTCTGTTTACAGACAGCAAAGCCAACCCAATAGATATCTTTGCCATTGGTTTTGAGGAAATGGTTGAACTAAATGCTGGCAACATCGTCAGCGCAAGGTATGTGTGCAAAATTCTCATCTGAGATAAATGATCCTCTTTGTCGTCCACTAAAATTGTCATTTCAAGGGTAGTCATAAATTGTTTGAGATTTTGCTCTGAATTTGCTTTGATATGAAAACAATTAGAGAGGCACTGGACAGCTCAGTCACAAAGACAACAAGCTCAATATGAATTACTCAGATCTGAATTCTTTTGGTAGTATATCTTGAAAAAGAATGTGATGTTTCAAAGATTTTGAAGCATCTGAAAACTCACTCTAACTCATATTTTTGGCCTGTTTTTTCCTCTTTCTTTACTATGGCACTCTTTTATCTGATCTCATCACAGCACTACCAATCAGAAACTTTGGGCAGCCGAGCTTCAAAAAAACATATCGCGGGACCACAAGTATGTGCTGCTGGCTTCAGAGCAGCTGGTGGGAGTGTGTCTGTTTGTTTTCATCCGCCCACAGCACGCACCCTTTATCAGGTATGTACTGCTCACATTCTCATTAAATGCTCATCTAATTTTACTGTAAATAACAGGTATGATAACAGATGGTCATTTTTCAGGGATGTTGCTGTTGATACTGTAAAAACTGGCATGGGAGGCGCTACAGGCAATAAAGGCGGTGTAGCCATCCGCCTGCTGTTCCACACCACCAGCATCTGCTTTGTCTGCTCCCACTTTGCTGCTGGCCAGTCACAGGTCAAGGAGAGGAATGACGACTACAACGAGATCACACGCAGACTTAGCTTCCCCATGGTAATAACTATACCATTAAAAAAAACTAATTTTAAATCAATATGAGCCCCCTAACACCTTGCATTAAAATCTGTCACAAGATTGCTTCTAGATATGATTAAACCTGATTACAGTTACACTTGGTATTAATTTGTGTCGATTAGGAAAGCAGAAGAAAATGCTGTTTTACATAGCTGTGACATGCATCTTGGGTGCATTTACACCTTCACTTTAATGTAGCCAAGCACTAATTTTTTGCTCTCTTTTTTTGCAATACATATGCATAACGGATACATCTTGTGCCTTTTCAGGGTCGTCTGCTATACTCACATGACTATGTTTTCTGGTGTGGAGACTTCAACTATCGAATCAGCCTTCCCAATGAGGAAGTAAAAGAACTAATCAAACAGCAAAACTGGGACCCCTTGACAGCTGGGGACCAGTTGCTGGACCAGAAGAATGCTGGTTTGGTATGACCTACAACATACATGCATTTTCACATAATTAAAGACTTTGGTTTTCTCAAAACAGAAAACAGTGAACCATAACAGTGAATCTGGATTTATAGACCACACTAATGCAGTTAAATGTTCAACAGGTTTTCCGAGGTTTCATTGAGGGGAAGTTAGACTTTGCCCCCACCTATAAGTACGACCTCTTCTCAGAAGATTATGACACCAGTGAGAAATGCCGCACTCCAGCATGGACTGACCGCATTCTCTGGAAGAGAAGGAAGTGGAACTTTGACAAAACAGGTAAGATGCTGAGTCACTCAAATACACATCACAGCATCACAACACTGACAGAAATATGTTTTAAGCATATTTGTCTCACTTTCCTGGCTGGCTTCCTTCCCTCTGAATTTACATATGAAATGATAAGACATAATTATGCCTTACCTTGTTTGTAGCTGAGGAGATGAATGTAGTTGGGGCATCTTCTACATCTACGGAGAATGAGGATGATCCGGATCACCCCTGGAGCCCTGGGACTCTAAAGTACTATGGCAGGGCTGAACTTAAGACCTCAGACCACAGGTAGGTGTTACAACTTCTCAGTATAAATTTGCTGCTTTTCCTTCATATGCAACATCTTTTGTTTTGTTGACAAGTGAAACTGTCACATTGACTCTGAAATTTAAAAAGGGTGCGGATAATTGTATGGTATTTCTCTTTAATCAAACATCATTGTTCTTAATGTCTCTTGTCGTACTCAAGGCCTGTTGTGGCAATAATAGATGTGGACATCCTGGAGGTCGATCCGGAGGCTCGCCACCAAGTTTACAAAGACGTCATTGCCCTGCAGGGGCCTCCAGACGGCACAATCCTGGTGTCACTCTGCTCGTCTGGACCTGATGACTTCTTCGATGATGCACTCATAGATGAGCTGCTGGACAAGTTTGTTCAGTTTGGAGAGGTCATTCTCATCAGGTGAGCCTGACATCCCTCACACACACACTCTCACACACACACAAACAGACAGAAAGACAGACCTGTATCACCCCCAGACAGTTAAACTGCATTTCTAATGCCCTTGTTTATACAGGTTTGTTGAAGAGAAGATGTGGGTGACCTTCCTGGAAGGTTACTCTGCTCTTGCTGCTCTGTCTCTCAGCGCTTCCACTGTAAGTCTTTAACTTTCCAATAAAGTATGTATCGGTATTTATCACCTTTGTGTGACATTCAAAGATGTGTCTCAGAGACACAGAGAAGTTGCTTTTCTGTAACACTCTCTCATCAGCTGTATACATGGTAACCAGTTCCATCGTCTTTCTTGTCTGTTTCTCTTGGGTACATTGTAGGTCCTTGGAAAGGTGATTGACATCCGTCTGAAGAGTCCAGGCTGGATCAAGAGTCTGGAGGAGGAAATGAGCGTGGAGAGGATCTGTGGAAGCATCCCCACCTCGGCTAGCTCCACCCTACTTGCTGAGGATACAGACATGGGTGATGATGATTATGATATGGAAGGTAAGGAGTCACAAGCAATTCCATGCTCATGCATAACAAAGTGGATGTCAAGAAGGGCAGCTCAGCTTAATTTTTTTTTTTTTTTGCCACTAATTTGCTTCCTATGCCAGGTGATGTGGACGATGAGGTGGAAGAGATCCTTCCCCAGCACCTGCAGCCTGGAGCAGGCTCTGGCCCTGGATCCTCCCCTCTTCCCTCCCCCCGCAGTAGTCCTTGTCCCTCCCCCACTCATGGAGAACCTTCGGCCCCCAGCAGGCCTAGTCGTGGGCAGCCCCCCCGACCTTCACAAGGTAATTGGGACATGACTCACAACTGAATCAAGTTTCCAGAACTACAGTTTGATCACCCTCTGGACTATAAACTGTAATTTTATTCTGTTCGTTATGCATGTGTGCAGATTTAAGTCCATCAACACTCAGGAGAGAAATTTCAGGTAAAATGTAATGTGTGATGAATTAATCTCTGTTTAGTGTTAGAAGGCTTGTGCTGTGTCTTACAGTAAAGTGTGCTGTGTTTGCTTCATCTTTTTTTTTTTTTCTAATGGACGCACCCACCCACTCACTCACTGTGACTTTTCTTGACAAATGTCTGCGCTTTTCTCACATGGGCTCAGTCACACACTACACTGACTTAACATGAGAGCACTGGAATGGTAAAGCTTGGACAAAAATATCTGGACATTTTCGGTCACGAATAAAGCTCACCAAAGTCATGTCTGTAAGATGTAAGAGTAGCAGTGCGTATGTGGAAGTGGCTGAGGTGTATAAACTGAGCAGTCACAACAGTTTTTTTTGAAACAGTCCCAAATGATGAAGAAAACAAATCCCTTCTCAGCTCTTTTATTTATTTTCTTTCAGGGCCTCCTGTTGACTTCCAGCCTGGTGCCCCCACATCTCAAGGCATAGAGCCCAGGCGCCCACCCCCGCCTCGTCCCAATGCCCCCCCAGCCAGACCAGCACCCCCTCAACGCCCACCACCACCTTCAGGTAAAGTTTTATCCTTAACTTCCTTGTATTAAGTTGATTAAAGCTATGTTTTCTGACAGTTGATTCACAGTAAAATAGCCTGGAACCTCGGTCAGAGCAGCTAAATAAAATCCTCAACTTGAAGCAGATCTAAAATTTATCAGCATTGTGCAGTATGAGATACTTTAGGCAGTTGTTAATATTCTCACCTTTATTCCACTGCTTCCCTCTCATTCCTGAAGGAGGCATGAGCCCACTGCTAGTTAGAAAGGACTCTGGAGGTAAAGTGATTGCTGTGGAACTGTGTGCTCATGTGCTTACACTGCTGAAGCATTTTAAGTAGTGGCTGCTATTTTCCATCTAATCACATAAAAAAAAACATTGCATTCTGCTCAGTAAGAATGTGCTTTGGACAGTGGCTTTGCCACTTAACATGCTACAAAGTTAATTTGCAATGTATGATACTTCAGCAATGTTCAGTCACTGAAACATCAACATACCACAAACCCTCCCCTTCACTTGACTAAAAGTGGAGAACTCACCACTTGACCTGGCTGAGTTTAGAAGTGGAAAATCAGCCATGCAGTTGCTGAGTCATGCTTGTTGAATGACTCCTAGATTAAGTACATGATGAGTAGTGGAGAGTTGTTGCATGACTGCTTTAGTCAACAAGTATCAAAAGTCAGTGCTTTTGGTGTGTTATCTTTTCACTGCACATGACCTGTGATTTTGCAATAATATTTAAGATTCTTCCTCCCCTGTGGTGTATCTGTGAGTACTATAAAAGTCCTGTAATTAACTTTTGCCCTATTTTGTATTTAGTTAATGTGAGTTTAGCTAGAAGGTCATCATATTTTTGTATTTTCGGTATGAGCCATCAACACTGCAATGAAAACCTTTTTTAAAACTTATTTATTTTTTTATGTTTTCTACTGTGCTTCATTTTGAAAACACTGTGTCCCCTCTTTGATCTTAAGACTGGGGGAAGTGTCCCAGCCCACTGCTTGCTAGGAGAGGCAGTGAAGGTAACTGCCGATGTCTTTAAATATAATCTGAGCCCTGTAGACTCACACCCGGGTCATCAATGTCATTAATGTATTTGGACATTGATGTGTCACTGTTGACCAGTTTGCATAATGATAGGCCATCTTAGTCTTGTGTACGTATGTGCGTGCGTGCGTGCGTGTGTATAGGAGAGATGTGTTTGATATACTGTTGCAGACAATTCTTGCTTATGTAAATAAAATGTTCAGGAAATGCAAAATCCATAGAGGGTAAAAGTTTAAATGAGACATGCACACTAACAATTACTGTGTCACTGGAGACAATTTAGAATTTTTTACCCAAAATACTACTTCTTCTTACTCAATTAATCTTTAATGTTGGTTTTGGGTGTAATTTATAACTATTAAAATATGTTTGGAGTAAAGGATAAATTAATGATGGGCATTTTTCCCAATGATGCTTTTTTCTATTGTAAACATTTGTTTTAAGGGCTCATATCTTTTTCAAAAGGGAGGAAATTTGTCAAAACAAGACTGCTTAAAAAAGTCAGTCATATAAGTAGGAGGAATGAGGATTACAATGCAGTGCCCATCCAACTCAAATTGTTACACATATAATATTGTTACACATATTTAAGTTAGCTCAGATATTCTAATCCTGTATGATAAGTGGGAAATTCCTGCTCATGCAGATAGATGTTCAGACTCACAGCATTCCAGGCTTTAAGGCACTGCATAAGGCATTATAATTACCACATGCTATTCCCAGTAATTCTTGTCAAGTGTTGTAATTGGGAACACCTGCTCCATGACCACATTGTGTATAACAGTATTGTGGTTTGGTTTCCTTTGTGCTGCAAAGGACCAAAAAGCCCCGCTCTTCCTCGGCCAGATGCTGCAGCAGGTGAGTGCCACAAAGCATGATGTAGCCTCACTTAGCATTAATGTTCCAGTGAGGTCAGAGGATTTTTACCCAGTTATGTTTGTTTGCATTTTTCCTATAAAAGCCCATCTTTGTGTGGCGTTTCTTTGTTCTTGCTGTGCACTATGTGAGACATAGATCATCTCTGTCTGTCCACTATAATCCAGTGTTATGTGTTCATGCATTGACACAAATCAAACCCGTCCGGGGGGGGGGTTGATATGGTTTGGTTGCTTAGCCTCTCAGTGACTTGGCCCGTCTTCACCTGACCCATTTGTATGGTGGGTGTGTATGGTTAACAGGGTTGACTTATGTTTGCTGACTGTACAATGAAGTATTGCACAGAAGTGGACACCCAAGTCGCGTGGGAACATGTTTCGCAAGCTCTGAGGGGTTCAGCATGAGAATAGCGAAAGAAGAGGTGTGCGTTTGCAAGCTGTGTGGCAAGCAGTTGGCTCACAGAACAAGGCCTGCCTGTCCTCCGGACCTCCTGCAGCTCAGGAATGACTGAGTCATCATGAATAATGTCATCCATAGAGAATTTGGTCTGTCATAGGTTGGGGAGTTTACAGTGTAATTGAGTGAGGTTTAGTACAGTATTTGTAGAAGTTAAATCCCTCATCTCTGTAAACTCACCAGTTAGTTCTTATTAGTAAGAATATTGAAACGTACCTCTTGTTGCTAATGTAGCCAGTTTGTCTGTTTTATCTCTTTTAGGTCGAGGTCAGCCAGCAGTTGGAGCTCCTGGACCTGGAGGTGCTTCAAGACCAGTGGGTTTACAACTCTGATTATTCTTAATAAAAGAAAGTTTACCTTTTCTTTCAAGGATTTTTACCCAATTTGTGAATTTCTCCCAATTCTATTTTTCTACCCTTCACTTAGAATATCCCTCCTAGAGCTGGAGTAATCAGTATGCCTCCACAGTCTCGTCCACCACCTCCCTCTCACCCTGGAGCACCCAGACCCATCCCAGAGGTGCATCCCGGGGCCCCCCGGTCCAGCCCAGACACCCATCCTGGAGCCCCAAGACCTATTCCCAGTGCACAGGCAAAACCAACTGACCTGCCTCTGGGTAAGGAAATATGTTTTCACTGGGGGGCAGTTAATTAGATTGTACACATTAGGAGCGACATTAATAGGATGAAGTGAATATAAGCCATAACTCTGTTCTGTTTCATTCCTCAGGTCCTCCACCCTCAGGACCACCTCCTGCTGACCCCCCTGCAGTAAGACCATCACCCATGCAGCCACCCATGCAGCCCCAACCAGCTGCTTCTTCAGTTCAGTCCCAACTCCCACCACCAATGCAGCCCACCCTTCCAGCACCCTTACAGCCACAGCAGGCTGCAGCACCTAAAGCAGGACCCCCTCCTGCTGCTGCTGCTGCTGCTACTGCTAGCCCTGCTGGGCCTCCACAGGGTCTGGCCTCTCCTAAACCCCCACCACGTTCCCGCTCCTCTCATGCCCTGCCACCTGATGCTGCCAAGTCTGAGACAGCTCCAGCTGCACAGGTTAGTGCCAGCTTCCTTTCATTTAATTATTAAAATTTCAGCAACTTAACAAAGAACACTAACATAATAATTCCCCCATCAAGTACACTGATATGGTCTTGCTTGCATGTTATTAAATCCTGCACTACAAATTGTTGCTTAGATTCTGCTCTTTATGCATTTTCTGCTGAATTGTGACCAGCGTAGCAGGTGAAGAGTGCAACAATAAGGAAATATCCTCTTTCTGCTTTCTTGTCTCTCATTTAATGAACTTAGTTGTCTGTGTCATTCTTCTTGCTTTTGTCTCTCTGATACATTTGTCTCTTTCTCACAAGCTGGAGAAGCCCTCAGGGTGACAGGTACCTGATATTAAACCACCTCTTTGTGTCATCCACCATAGCACAACAGTTTTCTTCTTTGATGTAACATTTTCTCCTTAACAAAACCCTCCCCATCTCTCATCCAGTAATTGATATTTCTTTCTTTTCCATCTACTCCTAAGTTATTTTAACCCTTAGCCTACTGCAAGGCCATGCAATGTTTTTTGCTAGGCTCACAAAATGGAGCATGTTTTTTTTCCCTGTTGGTCAACATGTCAAACCATAAATGATATAGAAAACAGATGAAAACATTGTTTGTTGTTGGCCATTTTTCCCATCACTTGTCCTTTCATATTTGCTCACTGTGAATCAGGTCCTAAGAGTGAGCATTTATGCAATGACCTCATAATAATTTGTATGATTTCTTTCATTTAGTTGTTTTGTTTGTGGACTGTGATGCAAAAGTCAGTTATTAGTAGTCACCAGTGTAATAAATTTGACGCAGTGCCTGTTTGTAAAAGTTTTAAACTGGGCTTATTGAAGATAACCTGTGGAGTTTTTGACCACTAGCAGCATTATGGATCAGTGTTATGATTAGTGTCCGGGTGTGACTCAGTACAGATTCCTGCTGACTGCAGTGGGTGATAACGCAAATTTGGAGCATGTGCAAGCCATAGAACGTGAGCAGATGAAACATATTAAAATAAGGATATTAAATGGCTATGTTTATCAGTTGAAAGGGGTTAATGTGACTTGCCCATACTCCACTTTTGTCAGCAGTAGTAATTCACCAAGTATAGCAATGTTAAAGGAAAGAGAGAAGGCTCCAAAGGGTATCCTTAATTTTAAAGGAAGAGGATTACAATAAAATAAAATGGTCTAATGATCCATAATTTAGCAAAACACTCAAGTATCATAAACTAATTGTTGTTTTTTTTCACAGTATTTGTTGTTACAACTGAATGGCTCTTTTATGTCTTGTTAATTCTTAGATTAATGGACTGAATGGAATCCAAGGAGAAGCACAATGGAAGCCCGACCCGTTCGATACACTTGCATCTGACATCCTCTCCTCTTCCTCAACCCCCTGGCACACCACTCAGTCCCTGACCAGAGGTTCCTCTCTGCGTGCCCCCCCTGCCGTTCCTGCATCCAAAGTTTCCACCAGAACTCTCCCTTCATCCTTCTCCCTCCAGTCCTCCACTCTGTTAGACCCGCAGGCGCTTGAATCGTCCTCATCTTCCTCACTCTCTTCTCAGTCACAGCTAGCCCCCACCCTGCTCCCGCCTCCTCCTGTCCCATCTCGTAGTCGCTCGCAGGAGACGCTGCGCGCCTCCCCTGGGCCCTTCCTGACCGACCCACTTCCTGCCCGACCCAGCAGCACCAATCCATTCACGGGCCCGCTGGCACAGCAGCATCGCCCACTCACTCCGGACTTCAGCATCCAGCGTCCAACCCCAGCGCATAACTTTCAGAGGACCATGTCTGCTCTTTCGCAGCCGCTGATCCCTACCTCCGCTCCAACAACAGACCCTGCTGCTACACCTGCCTCTCATCTTCAAAGGACCATGTCCTTATTTGGACCATCGTCTATTCCCAATCCTACACCCGCTCCTTTGCTCCCCCTGGCCCCCAACTTGTCCGCTGCCCCCGCCCTACCTCTGGCTCCTCCATCCTCCATTCCGCCTGCCCTTGCGCCTCATCGCCAGCAACCTCCACCAGGAGGGAAACCACCTCAGCAGTGGGTCACTTTTGATGATGATTTTCCCACTTCAACTAAAACACCACAGGCCCCCATAGTCCCTTCTAGCTCTTTAGTGTCTAAAACTCAGACTCTGCCTGCCCGCTCTGTGTTTGACCCAGAGCCCGACTGGTTATCCTCCACCCCTTCAGTATTTCCAACCCTCCCTCCTCCCATCCCAAACAGAACAGTAACCAGTAACCCAAAGCTTCCAGGGACCCAGTGACAGCTGCTTCTTCGCCAGGGACTCGACAGAAGGATAGGATCACTCTTAACATGTAAAGGGCATATTCAGATATGTATAGATCTATGATAAATGTGTATATGTGTTTGCGTATTGTACAAAAGAGACAGTATTTAAGAAGTATAGACCAATCCCCCTATGAATCACGAAAAAGGATTTATATATTGAGCAGAAACAGAAGTTTATGAGCCTAAACATGTTCTAACTTTACCACAGAGATTGTTTGCTTGTTCCCTGATATAAACGTTTATTTTTAATATCAATCATTCTGTTTATTTTTATTTATGGCAGCAAACATGTGCCTGTGTCTACAGTATAAAGTTATGTAATGTAGAGCTATGTGCACATGTCATGTGTCTAACCACCTGTGCAATATCAAGACATGGCCATGTGGCTGTGCAGTGTGCTGCATTTGCCTGCAAGCTTTCACCAGTGTCAGTGTTACCTTTTGCATTTGTTACATTGACTGACACTTTGCATCTCATATCCATCATTTTGACTTATCTGTAAATTAGAACAGGATTCCTTGTGACAGGGTAAATCCTCTGCTTTCTCAGTTTTGTTATTTTATGTGTAGTAGAAGACAATGCACTGCAGGATTTACATCACTGCAGGTTGCGGCAATCAGAAAATTGCTTTGACCTGACAAAAGTTATTTTCTGTTCTTTGGTGTCTGAGGGGTGCAAATTAAAAAAAAAATCATATTGTGCACTTGCTTTTATCATGAATGTACTTTATGTTGTGCTGGGTTTTGTCATTTCCCCTATGCAGACACCATGGTGTGAACAAAAACCAACATGAGTCAGTGTCATAGTCAGTTAAAATGTTCACTGCCGCAGGACTGATGCTCTGTGACATCATCTCATCCACTTGATAGACAGTTTGTTTTCTCTTCTCACTCATTATTCTTTGTCTATGATCGAGTACGCTTAGCTAAATAGCTCTTTATAGCTCTATATCAAAACCTATACATAGTGATTATGTATAAATGTATGTTTTCAAAATGGGAACTACTTGCTTAATGTGCATACGTGTGTTCGTGGTCAGTGGTTTGCACAATGTAATTGATATGCACTGAAATGTTGTGTGCGCTCTCTTGGTTGTATTCTTGTTGATGGCAGAGAGAGATGAGAGCTTACGGACTGAACAGATGAGAGGGCTGTTTGACCTTTCCACCTCTGTAGTGTTTTGATCCTTCTTGATTTTTAGCCAAAGCATTTAACAGAACTATTGTAATTTCAGAGAATGTGGCGTATGCGTGTGTATACCTCTGTTACTCTCATGTACGAACATGATGTGATTCAGGTCTGTGGACATGGCTGCAAGGACAAGCCATGAAATATCAATAAGAGGGCACTTTTATTTTTTACTTAAACTTTTGTTTATTGCAAAAGTTGTGCTTTTTATTTCTAAGAACATTTACTCTAACTAATCTATTGTTGATGATGTGGTGGGAAGTAATGTGTTGTGTTTGACATGCATATCGTCTGTTGTGGTGTTTGTGCTTGAATGTGAGTGCGTGTACAGAGTTGAGAGTGGAATTCCAGGGCTTTTCCACTCAAAAGTCTTCACACAGTGTATTTGCTTACAGGTTCTGGACTAAACTGCCACTGTATTGACTCACTCGTGACTGTAACTGCATTTCCACTCCCCAGCCTGCAAGGGGCTGAGGAGTGACAGCACTGTATGCGAAAATGTTAACAATACAAGACAAAGGACTTTTTTTTTTTTCACAAATACCCACCAACTGAGTGAGATGTCCCCGATAGCAACACTGCTTTGACCCAAATTCATCACCAGATAATCATTTCCAGTTGTTTGTCGTGTCCTTCCCAAACACAGTGTGGTCCACATTCCAGACTGTCGTGTGATTTCAGTGTCGGGTGTCTAACTCTTTTCTGCATCTTCTCAGATCCACCTGTGATATCTAACCCATATCGGTTTCCTCCAGTTGAGAGTGATTGTTTCATGAGCCTGGCTGATTTCATTCATGAGGTGTGTGTAGTGCTGTCAGAAGTGATGTGTCAGTATTCTTCCCCTGTACTACCTACTTCACTCTTTCACTTCCGTTGTGTTGTATAGGTCGGCGTCAGTGTTGGCAATGATAAGCAATAGTTACGCAAAAGGATCAGTGAGGGTTTGATTCTCCCTCATGCGGCACATGCCGTGTCAAGTTGTGACAGTCTACTTAGATGTTGTTTCCCCCCAACCTCCAGAAATGATGTAACTGACTGAAATGTCTTAAAAGCATTTTGATGGTTCGTAGTGGATAAAAACTCTCACCCAAGAAAGTACCAGCTAACTAATGCTTCTGTTCTGCGCTTTGTTAAAACTGTGTAAAATACGTGAAAATAATCTACATTCACTGCACTGAAAGCAGTAGCTATCTATGTAAGCAAGTGTATCAGGTTGCCTTTGCTTACATGTCAGTGTCATCTATAAAATGCATTTATTGTGTTATCAAACTGTGTGCAGTAGATACTGTATCTGCATTAAAAGTAGGTGACTAGCCAGCGCTTTGTGTCATGTTATGTTCAAGATGAGATTTTATAGGAAACATATTGCTCCTTTTGTGAGGTTGGTGTCCCTTTTTATGGTTATAATCCATAATAAATAAGAGTCTGTGTTGTTGAACATATTCTGTATGTATTAAAGAGAAAACATGAAGCTGCGATCCATGTTAATATCCAATTTTCCATATTTTAAGTGCACAGCTGATTGCACATTTATGTATGAAGCAGTTTATGTTGTATGTATGCAAAAATAAATGTCAGTTTACCGGAATATTGAATATTGTTTGTCTTATTTTTAAATGCTGGCCTAAACTTTATTGCACATTAAAAAGATTTTTCATCATATATCTCGAATCACAGTGCAATTGTTTGTTAATGGAGACATTTATCTTACTACAACAAAGTATTTTGGATGAATAATTTAGGCTATTTTATTTAGATCCTGCTTAAATACCTTTCACCTGGGCGAACATCTCTATTTAGTGTACTACATTGTCTCAATACAATATAATATGAGGAATCCCCGCCTGCGGAGTTGTATCTTGCAAGTCACTCCATAAGGACGAACTACAGTGTTACCACCGTTTACCGTTAGAGGGCAGTGATACTATTTAGCTTAACCTAACCTGTCGAAAAGTGTTCTCAAGAAGAAGTACTTGGACCGACGAATCCTCATGGAATCACTCGCAAGTGGCCTCACCGCAAAGTATAAAGTATAACCCGAGTTTGAACATTGTAGTTTGTCGTTTTAACGCAGTGGCACACGTTACTTTCTTCAGTCACTGTAGCCCAATTACCCAGCAACAGACTGAATGAGTGAATGAAAAACAGCTAGCTTGTCAAAGCTAACGTTAGCTTGGTGTTTTCATGAAGCCTCCGAACACGACTGTTGCTATGGTTACACTGTTTTCCTGAAGACCCAGAGCGCCGCTGTTCCACACAGACACAAAATAGGTAATTGTGGATACGTTCATCAATAAAGTCGCATTGAACGTGTATCCCCAGACGTCTGTTGTAGTGGTTAAATAGGCAGTGACCTAGTTTACAAGATGGTGCAGCTGCACGTCAAGCGTGGAGATGAAAGCCAGTTTCTTTTCAACACCACAGTCGACGCTCCTCTAGAGACATTAATCCAGCAAATTACAGCCATTTACAACGGGAGACTCAAAGTGGACCGAATATGTTCAGGTAAAATTGATACACAGCATGCTTTCTGTATACACAAAGATGAGAAGTGTTGGTAGATTGCACTCAAACCTTTTCTTTGGCTACTGGTCAACTGCTTGCTATCAAAACATTGCAAGGGAAGTTTGATTACTATAGACAAAGACATAATTCATTAACAGTAACAAATAACACTTATGAGGATGTAACCAGTGTTAGTATTGGTTGAATTAAAAATAATTTCAATCATCATTTCATCTGTGACATGTCTCTGAGCTCCAGTAGCCAGAACTTTCAGTCTTGGAGAATATAATGACATTGATTGTCTTGTTTGTTTATGAACCCTCAGAGATCCCAGAGCTGGCAGACCATGGTGTCACACTGCCACCCAACATGCAGGGGCTGACAGAGGAGCAGATTGTTGAGCTGAAACTGCAGGATGAATGGGAGGACAAGTGTGTGCCCAGTGGAGGGCCAATATTTAAGAAGGATGACATTGGGAGAAGGAATGGACATGGTGAGACCATAATTCTTGATTGCAGGCTAAGTAATTCAATAAGAAAATTATCCTAAATACTTTTATGTTGCTTTCAGAAAGGCTTTAAAGTTAATATCCCTCTCAGATTGTTCTGCATGTTGGTCCTGTGCAGATGGTTCTAGTTCATTACGCAAAACATATGCAACACCTTCTTCAAAATCTGAAAACAAATTCTGCATATGATCATTTTAAACATTTTAAGTCTGTCATCTACATGCCAAAGTTACTTCTGCAATCTTGTATAAAGAAGTAAAATATGTAAACTACTGCAAAGGGTGTTGTTGAATTGCATGAAAATACTTTGAATTAAAAGTGTTGGATTTCAATGCGAGCAGAAAACAGACAAAAAAATAATTTGCCTTTTTCTTCTACTAGCTCCAAATGATAAAATGAAAGAAGTATTGATGAAAACAATGGAGGAGTCAAAGGCACTGATCTCAAAGGTAAGTATTAGTGTAAATACTATATCTTGTATTGCCTTGTTTACCAAGCATCAGTATCATTTTTTAAATCTGTCTTCTCCTTGTCTTTCAGAAACAAGTTCAAGCTAATGTGTGTGTCACTATCGAGATGGTAAAGCAAGCCTTGGATCAGCTAAGGGGTGCAGTCATGATCGTGTATCCTATGGGGCTGCCTCCTCACGATCCTATCAGGATGGAGTTTGAGGATCGGGAAGACCTTTCAGGAACCCAGGTAAACAGCTCAGCCTGTTTCAGTAATAAGAGTTCCTTGCAGCTATTGGCTGATGGCCACATAAAAATAGATTTCAGTCAACAGCATTATTACAAGATACTGTTTTTTTGGTACATTTGGAGGTGATTCTGTCCTCACTGTCTCCTGGATAATCTTTACCTTTCTCTTTCTCCCTCCATTCCTCTGCTTCTGCCCTCTCCATCTGTCTCCGTACCTCAGGCATCTCTGCAGGTGATCGCTGAGGATGAGTGCCAGCTATGGTGGGCTGCCAAAGAAATGCAGAGGGGGAAAAAACTGCAGGACTATATTGGCAAAAATGAAAAGACGAAGCTTATAGTCAAAATCCAAAAGGTGAGAGCTGTAAGGCCAATCTGAAGGGAATATTTTGGGGCATATGACAGGCAGTGTGTTTTTTGTTGTATTTTTTTCTCAGTTGTAAGAATAACTATCATCTAATTGTGCCATTCACTTCAGAAAGGGCAGGGGGCACCAGCGAGAGAGCCTCTGATCACTGAGCAGGAGCAGAAAAACATGATGATGTATTACCACAGAAGGCAGGAGGCACTCAAAGTGAGTGAAGGCTAAATAATTACGTGCAAACATTAAAAATGCCATATTCCTCTTTGTTCTGAATGTGCCTTTCTAACCCTCTCCTGATTGCTTTTTTAGAAACTAGAGGAGGCAGATGATGGTGATAGCTACTTGGACTCAGAGTGGTCAGACAGACAGGCCCTCAAAAAACAGTTTCAAGGCCTGACTAACATCAAATGGGGACCAAGATGAAGACCACAACTGTGCAAATATCCACCTTAGAGCTGCTGCTCTGACATAGTCCTCTACAACTCTATATGCAGCTGTCTAAGATGCCTTATTACATCATTACATTAAAATCAGTTCATCTGTTATTTGAGGTCTTCCAGATAAAACTCTGTAAAGCAGATGTGTTCATGTGCCTTGGAGTAGGTGTATTTCTGAGCTGGACTGTGAAGAGGACTTCTGAAGACATTTTATGAACCATCATCAAAGATGTCACATGGAGGCCGATGCTACTATGACTCTGATTTATCTGGACTTAAATCTGAGCCATTTATTTTGTTACTGATTATTTTAGCCCTGTTAAAAAAATAGATTTATTTGAAGCTTTGCAAACAAAATTACATTAAGACTTGTTCCAAAGTTGCTGTTTATTGTGTGAATAAAAAAACACGGCGTCCCATGCAGCCTTTGTATACATAATATTCATACATTTTATATCAATGTCATATTAACATTCAACAAAGTCTCAGAGGTAGTGATTCAACTGGAACAGTTTTTATATCCTCTGGAGTTCAGGGATAAGGATGCTGCACCTTTCCTCTCTTTGTCTCCCGTCAGCGGAGCGCACACACACATACACTTACAAATACACATCTGAAAGTTGGTGCTGCTTCGAGGCAGGAAGCTGTCACATGGTAGATGGTCATTCAAGCTCATATGCCTGCAGATGAGGGGTCAAACTGTGCCAAACTGTTGACAGGGCCCATGCAGTGGTTCCAAGAGGTGTGACTGGTTTCAAGGAACACTGCATTCAAAAACAACATCCTGATTGTGATGCATGGAAAAAATTATAATTCCACTTTTTTTTGTAAAATCAGCTAAGGTGGCTCTTCTAAAGAGGAAGATCCGTCAGGTCAAATCAGAACTCATACATTTAGGCCTATGGTCTTAGCAACTGTCAACTATAACTCCCACTAATGTAGTTATACTTTGATAAAACACTGTAATGTGTTGACATAATCCAGTCAGTGCTGGGCTGAATATTTTATTCAAATGATCATCAAAACATGTTTACCACTGTTAGGACAGCATGACACTTATTAAAGCACAAAATGTTCATAATGAAAAGACTTAATTCTGGTGTTGAAACCCAGAGGGAATCTGTAGACGAAAGCAAACACTTCAGACAAACAAGTTATGACAGATCATGTTCCCTGACTCATTGTTTGGTTTATAGAGATTTTCTCGACTGATACAGCCAATATGAGATCTACGAAATGAGATATTAAAAAATTTGATTATTACAATTGGATCCCCACACTGCTGCATGCACAGGCCCAAATAAGTTCCAGTTAATAAAACATCTGCTGGCAGCTGTATGGATTGGTCTGTTACTTAAAGCCAGGGCGCCAACAAGACCTTTAAATTTGGCTTATATGGCAATGTGAATATAAGAACACCCTCTATCATAGCTCTCTTCGGCAACTGTCTGGATATGATTGGTTATGAGATGGCTTAAACAAAACATTTTCTTACTATACCAATGCCCATGGTCTAGTTTTGGGCTACTTAAACAAGGTGGGGGATTGTTGCCTTAAGTGTATTTCCAATTTAGCACACATTTTACCAACGCCTCTTGGATAAATATTCTATATTTACATATTTTTATAATATATAAATTTGTTTTCCTGATTGTCCATACTGCATTTTTACTGCTGTTGGTTGTGCCATTCTTCACATTTTATAGTGACTTGATATCTAGAAGATCTCTGATCTGTTGCT